>CM038671.1:671908668-672181045 GCA_021605145.1 Aegilops bicornis | reverse complement strand
GTTCAACAATGGAGTGGCATGGACTAAAGGATGTGGGAACCCCTTCAAGATGCTAATGATAAAGGATTGGCTCAAGCTCAAAAGCTCAAGACTCTACATTTTACATTTTAGTGATCCAAGATCACATTGAGTCTATAGGAAAAGCCAATACTATGAAGGAGGGATGAGGTGTTGCTTAATGAGCCTCTTGCTTCATGTGCTTAGTGATATGCTCCATAACCCTCAACTACTTTCCCACTTCCACACATATGTCCTAAACCTAAAGTCAAACTCGGCCCCACCGATTCTTTCTATCCGGCGCCACCGAGTTCAGTTGTCATAGCCACTGCCACAAACCCTAGGCAAATCGGTTTCACCGATAGGGATCTCGGTCTCACCGAGATGGGATTGTAATCTCACTGTGTATGTCCATTACCAAAATCGGTCTCACCGAGTCTGTGTAATCGATACTACCGAGATTACAATGCAAACTCTCTGGTTAACTTATTACCAAAATCGGTCTCACCGAGTTTGAGTAATCGGTCCCACCGAGTTTCCCTGACCAACTCTCTGGTTAGCTAATTACCAAAATTGGTCTCACCGAGTTTGTGTAATCGGTCTCACCGAGTTTGTGTAATCGGTCTCACCGAGATTATGTTATGCCCTAACCCTAACCATATCGGTCCTACCGAGTTGCATATCGGTCCCACCGAAAATCCTAACGGTCACTAGATTTGCTAAATCGGTCTGACCGAGTTTGTTGATTCGGTCCCACCGAGTTTGGTAAATTGTGTGTAACGGTTAGATTTTGTGTGGAGGCTATATATACCCCCCCACCTCCTCTTCATTTGTGGAGAGAGCCATCAGAACAAACCTACACTTTCAACTTACCAGTTCTGAGAGAGAACCACCTACTCATGTGTTGAGGCCAATATATTCCATTCCAACCACATGAATCTTGATCTCTAGCCTTCCCCAAGTTGCTTTCCACTCAAATCTTCTTTCCACGAAATCCAAATCCTGTGAGAGAGAGTTGAGTGTTGGGGAGACTATCATTTGAAGCACAAGAGCAAGAAGTTCATCATCAACACACCATTTGTTACTTCTTGGAGAGTGGTGTCTCCTAGATTGGCTAGGTGTCACTTGGGAGCCTCCGACAAGATTGTGGAGTTGAACCAAGGAGTTTGTAAGGGCAAGGAGATCGCCTACTTCGTGAAGATCTACCGCTAGTGAGGCAAGTCCTTCGTGAGCGACGGCCATGGTGGGATAGACAAGGTTGCTTCTTCGTGGACCCTTCGTGGGTGGATCCCTCCATGGACTTGCGCAATCGTTACCCTTCGTGGGTTGAAGTCTCCATCAATGTGGATGTACGATAGCACCACCTATCGGAACCACGACAAAAACATCCGTGTCTCCAATTGCGTTTGAATCCTCCAAAACCCTTCCCTTTACATTCTTGCAAGTTGCATGCTTTACTTTCCGCTGCTCACATACTCTTTGCATGCTTGCTTGTTATGTATTGTGAATGTTAAACTTGCCTAAACTCCACTTAAACCTAAAGAAGTTAAAAACTGCAACTTTGGTACTTAGTGTCTAATCACCCCCCTCTAGACACCTCTTCTCAAGATCCTACAAGTGGTATCAGAGCATTGGTCTCCATTGCCTTGGTTTAATCACCATTGGAGAAAGATGGATGAGTCTATGTTGGGGAGTCTTAGACATAGAGTGCCTATTCTTGATGGAGAATATTTTCATGAGTGGAAAAATGAGATGCTTGCAATTTTCAATCAATATCATTTGAACAAGTACATTGCTAGCCCTTGTGCACCTCATGTTGATCCTATGCATCCTACCCTTGATGAATCAATTGACATGATTAGGAATCTTAGAACTATTAATCTTATCACTAGAGGCTTGCCTAGAAACTTAATTAGAAACTTGCCTACTCTTGAGTGTGCCTACACTATATGGAAATTTCTTGAGGAACGCTTTCCAAATTATTCCTTGAAAAATCTAGATGAGATTCTCTATAAGTCTATTGCCTTGAGTAAGATGAATACTAGTGATCCTATGTTTGGCGATCGTCTACTTGAACTTACAAACCTTATGCGTGCCAAAGGAGATGTTGGAATTATTGGTGATATTATTTCGAAGCTATAAGAATTCATAAGCAAGATCATTGTCAAACTCACTCTAACGAATTACCCTCTCTAGGACTTGATCCACCACATGACGATGTTGAACATGGATACTATGATAAGGATGATGATAGTGACTTCGATCTTGACGATGCAATGAGACATTTTGGTCTTATGGAAAATCTTCGAGGATATGTGTCAGGAGGAAAGGAATGGGTTCTTGTCAGTGGATGTACCGATCACATGACCGAAGATAAAGACATGTTTCGTGAGCTTGCTGAAAATGATAGTCCTCGAAAGTATGTCACTTTCGGTGACAACTCAAAGGGTAAGGTGGTTGGCCTCGGTAAGGTGGCCATCTCACATGATAGCTCCATTCGTAATGTCATGCTCGTTGAATCTCTTGGCTACAACTTACTTTCAAAGATTATCTAGACTTGCTGATTTCGGTTTCAATGTCCTATTTATCAAGTAGATTGCCAAGTGTTTCGTCGAGACAATCATAAAATGGTCTTTACCTAGATAATGAGAGGTGATATTTACATTGTTGATTTCTCTAAAAAAGGCACAACCTAAAACTTGCTTCATTGCTAAATCTTCAAAAGGTTGGTTATGGCATAGAAGACTAGGTCATGTTGGCATGCGAAACCTTGACAAGCTTATTAAAGGGAATCATATCCTTGGAGTTAACGATGTCATATTTGATAAGGATAGACTTTGCAGTGCTTGTCAAGCAGGTAAACAGGTTGGACAAAGGCATCCCGTGAAGAACATCATGACCACAAGGAGGCCACTCGAGCTACTTCATATGGATCTCTTTGGTCCCAACGCTTACAAAAGTCTCGGTGGAAATTCTTTTGGTCTAGTTATAGTTGATGATTTTTCAAGATTTACGTGGGTATTCTTTCTCGATGATAAATCGAGGGTCCAAAAGATCTTCAAAAACTTCGCTTAGGAAGGCCCAAAATCAGTTTGAAGTGAAGATCAAGAAGGTTCGCGGCGACAACGGAACGGAGTTCAAGAACGCAAATGTGGACACCTTTCTTGACGAAGAAGGGATTTCACACGAGTTCTCGGCTACGTACACACCTCAACAAAATGGAGTTGTTGAGAGGAAGAACCGGACGCTCATCGAAATGGCGAGGACGATGCTTGATGAGTACAAGACACCGAAGCACTTTTGGGCAGAAGCGGTTGAGACAACTTATCATGCAACAAATCGCTTGTATCTTCACAAGCTACTCGGCAAGACGGCATACGAGCTCCTCACCGGTAACAAACCCCAAGTTGGATACTTTCGAGTATTCGGCTTAAAGTGCTACATTCTTTATAAGCATCAGCTGCTCAAAATTTGCTCCTAAATAACATGAAGGTTTCCTACTAGGTTATGGCTCAAACTCTCACACTTACCGTGTCAACAACAATTTCACCCGAAAGGTTGAAGAGACGGTAGATGTGAAGTTTGATGAATCTAACGGCTCGCAAGTAGAGCAATTGCCAATTGATGTAGGAGACAAAGATCCTTCAGAAGCAATCCAAGACTTGTCTATTGGCAAGGTCCGTCCAACGGAGGTGAAGGAGAGTACCTCGTCCGTCCAAGTGGAAGCTTCTACTTCACGACAAGGTGAACCAAGAGTTGATACGGAAGCATCCATAAGTGGAACACACCAAGATGAAGAAAATGAGGAAGAACATCACGAACGTCAACAACTTCCTTCTCCACCACGACAAGAAAACGACAACGCCAACAATGAAGAAGATCAAGAAGAAGAAGAACAAGAACAAGATGAAGAAGATGTTCAACCAAAACCCAAGAAAAAGCTTTCACGAGTTCGAGCAAGAATTGCTAAAGACCATCCCGTAGAGAAAATCTACAATGATATTCAAACCGGGAGAATCACTCGCTCTAAAACTCGTTTAGCTAACTTTTGTGAAAACTATTCTTTCATCTCTAGCATTGAACCTATGAAGGTCGAAGAAGCATTGGAAGATCGGGATTGGATAAATGCTATGCATGAAGAGCTACACAACTTTGAGAGAAACCAAGTTTGGACATTGGTTGAGAAGCCCGACAACAACCACAACATCATCGGTACCAAATGGGTGTTTCGCAACAAGCAAGATGAAGATGGACAAGTAGTTCGCAACAAAGCACGTCTCGTCGCCCAAGGCTACACGCAAGTCGAAGGTATGGACTATGGTGAGACTTATGCTCCCGTTGCTAGACTTGAGTCCATCCGCATCTTACTTGCCTATGCTAATCACCATGATATCACCTTGTACCAAATGGACATTAAAAGTGCTTTTCTAAATGGTGAAATAGAGGAGGAAGTTTATGTTAAACAACCTCCCGGCTTTGTCAATCCTAAGAAACCAAATCATGTTTACAAACTTCACAAAGCCCTTTATGGTCTTAAACAAGCTCCTAGAGCCTGGTATAAATGCTTGACCAAGTTTCTTCTTTAAAAAGGCTTTGAAATTGGGAAAATTGATTCCGCACTTTTTACTAAAAGGGTTAATGGAGAATTATTTGTATGCCAAATTTATGTTGATGATATTATATTTGGTTCAACTAACCCTCATTTTAGTGAAAAGTTTGGGAAGCTAATGTCGGAGAAGTTTGAGATGTAAATGATGAGTGAACTCAAATTCTTTCTTGGGTTGTAAATCAAGCAAACTAAGGAAGGTACTTTTGTTTCTCAAACAAAGTACACTAAGGACTTATTCAAGAAGTTCAATATGCAAGAGTGCAAAGGTATGTCTATACCCATGCCTACTAGTGGACATCTTGATTTGACCAAAGATGGTAAAACCAATCGACCAAAAGGTTTATCGCTCTATGATTGGTTCATTGTTATACCTATGTGCTTCACGTCCCGATATCATGCTAAGTGTGTGCATGTGTGCAAGATATCAAGCTGCTCCTAAAGAATGTCATCTTAAGGCCGTAAAAAGGATAGTGAGATACTTAATTCATACACCAAATTTTGGCATTTGGTATCCTAAGAGGGCCTCTTTCGATCTTGTTGGCTACTCCGACTCAGACTATGCCGGAGACAAGGTTGATAGAAAGTCCACTTCGGGTACTTGTCAATTTCTTGGTAGATCTCTTGTGTCTTGGTCCTCCAAGAAACAAAACTCAGTATCCTTATCTACCGCCGAAGCGGAGTACATTGCCGCTGGTTCATGTTGTGCTCAATTACTTTGGATGACCCAAACTCTTAAAGATTATGGGATAGCAGTGGCAACGGTAACAGTAGTAACAATGGTAGCAGTAATTTTGTAGCAATTGTAACAGTAGCAGCAACAGTAGTAACTTAGCAAGAACAATATGTGAAAAGCTCGTAGGCATTGGATCGGTGACTTCGTTGGATGATATTCATCATATAACATTCATAACCTAGGGCGACACAAAACTAGCTCCAGTTCATAAATATAATGTAGGCATGTATTCCATAAATAGTCATACGTGCTTATGGAAAAGAACTTGCAGGACATCTTTTGTCGTACCCTCCCGTGGCAGCGGGGTCCATAAGGAAACTAAGGGATATTAGGCCTCCTTTTAATGGAGAACCGAAACAAAGCATTAACACATAGCGAATACATGAACTCCTCAAACTATGGTCATCACCGAAAGTATCGCAATTAATGTCACCCTGGGGTTTACGGATCATAACACGTAATAGGTGCATATGACTTGCAAGATCGGGTCTAGAACATAGATATAATGGTGAAAATATAAACGGTTCAGATCTGAAATCATGGCACTCGGGCCTTAGTGACAAGCATTAAGCATAGCAAAGTGATAGCAATATCAATCTTAGAACATAGTGGATACTAGGGATCAAGCCCTAACAAAACTAATTCGATTACATGATGAATCTCATCCAACTCCTCACCGACCAGCGAGCCTACGAAGTAATTACTCACTCCCGGTGGGAAGCATCATGGAATTGGTGATGGAAGATGGTTGATGATGACGAAAACCGAAGATCCCCTCTCCGGAGCACCGAACGGGCTCCAGATCTGCCCTCCCGATGAAGAACCCGTATCGTAAAACGCGATGAAACTTCCTCTCTTTTTTTTTGGAAAAAATAGGATTTTATAGTGTCGGAATTAGGGTCAGAGGGGCCTCGGGGGCCCCACCACCCACCAGGGCCGCTAGAGGGGGGTGGCGCGCCCTAATGTCTTGTGGGCAGCCAGCCCCCCTCCAGTGGGTCTTGGTTCCAATATTCATCATTTATTCCAAAATAATTCTCCAAAAAGTTTCGTAAAAATTTGAGAACTTTTATTTCTGCACAAAAACAACACCATGGTAGTTATGCTAAAAGTAGCGTCAGTCCGGGTTAGTTTAATTCAAATCATGCAAATTAGAGTCTAAAGCAAGAGCAAAAGCGTTAGGAAAAGTAGATACGATGGAGACATATCACCTACCCCCTTGGCGCACCATGGTGTCTCATGGGGCCCATGGGGCCCCCCTCACTTAGTCCACTCGCCCATTGCTTCTTATTCCTCCAGAAAAAATGTGGTAACTCTTGTTCTCGTGTTCTTGCCCCGAAACCTGAGATTTTTTATCAATTTGCTTGGAGCTCCGTTTTCGAAACAGTTTTGGGGGATTGCTCCTTGGTATGTGAATCCTCCATTGGTCCAATTAGTTTTTGATCTAGTGGTTTATATTTTGCTTATTTTGCTACTGTTGGTGACCATGAAAATGATCTTGCATGTTGAATTCATTTGGTTCTAAGTAGTTTGAATGCCTGATATAGCCTCTAGACACTTGTAGGAGTTGTTGCTATCAACTTTGAGATTGGTTGACCTTTTATTTGTGGCAAAAAAGTTCAGAAAATTTCCAGAGAGATGAATATGTTTAGGAGAGGTTCTTCGAACCGAGGCTCCAAGGGAGTTTCGGGTGGAGCACCCAGTCTCAACCTCCCTCATAGAACGGAGGTACGGCCGTATGAATGGCCATGCAGCACCTTCATGAGTGAGGCCGGTTCCCGACACGAGTTCAAACAATTCATGGCGAACACTGACTTGACCAAATTTACTGCGGATAAGTATGATCAATACCTACTTCTCACAAAATCATTTGTACAAAATTTCTACTTCATGCCTAGACTAGACATTCCCATGTATGATCAACCCTTTGAAATACCATTTGATAGGTTTTGTGAAATATGCATGATTCCTTTAAGGGTGAGTTGGGTGAACCTCGACCTGATGAGTTTGAGGATTACATGTGGGAGAATTTAGAGGAGTTTCTAAGTCTAGAGTTACTAGTATGCATTTTGCTGCTGTGCATTACTTTGGTTTATTTATAGGAAAACGTTTGACTGCTAGACATGAGGATGGTACGCTCAGTGCCCCTGACCTCGCCTTTTTACGCTGTGCACTTTTCAGTGATAGAACCTACAGTCTGGGAGCTATTATTGCATGTCTCTTGCACACTAATAGAACTAGGGGTAGTGTTCATGGCCGTATTTATGCCGATCGCCTTAATGTTGCAATTCGCCCTCACGATCACTTGCTACCTAGAGTTTATTAGATCATGAGTCCATGATACCCCATCATTTTATGGTCCATACCGGATCCGGTCCGTTAACTGACTTTCATTTCTTGGGCCAAATTATGGCCCATAATGACAAATTTCTTTAATACCATCGTGCCATCGGGCTCATTGGGGCCTCGATGTGCTCTTCGCCTCTTAATGGCCCGCTTAACGCTTCAACCCGATATTAGTTTGACCTATCGCCGGCCTGTCTACATATGGGCCTCTTCGTGATTTCGCTTTCGGTCATTTAAATGCCCGAGTTGCACCTGGGCCTAATTCTGGTTCGTAGTTACTTTCGGCCTCTTAGCGGCCCATAGTCTTCGTGGATACATTCTAGCCCAAACTGCCTATCGGCCCGTTAAAGGCCCTTGAGAGTGTTGGGCCTAACTTTGGCCCGTTATACATCCGGCCTGCTTCCTGCCCGTCATGTAATTGGGTTAGCCAAGGCCCAAAAACAATTCAGCCTGTTAATGGCCCGTCACACAAATGGGCTGATGTATATTACAGCGTGCTGTCGGCCCGTGAATTGTTCGCCACATTAAGGCTCAATCTAGTTCTCAACCTGTTAAAAGCCAATTTAATTTTTTGGCCCAATTAAGGCAAGCGGTTTACTCGGCCTTTTAAAGGCCCAAAACTAATAGTGGGCCAGATTAAGACTAGACCTAACTAATGGCCCAAGATGATTGTAGGCCCACGGTTCGGCCCGTACTAGAGATTAGCGACCGACCATTTTTAGTACCGAAATTATTTTTTATAAACCTAACCTATTGGCTCATTGCGCTCCGATCGAAGATTACGACCTTTTCTCAGAGCGACAAAATAATCAGCAAATAAATTACAGCATCGTGACAAAGAATAAACCTAGACTATACAACAAAGAAATTACAGCATATTACATCCCTGGGCATCAAAGTTTGATGCCAGTGATAATAAAGGGCAACCAGACAGAAGATTCCATAAACTGGCCAGGTCGCCACAAGTGGAAGTAAACTGGCTGACAAAATAATAGACAAAACCGACAGCACTTCAACACAGTTCAAGAAAGGTTAGCCCGACCCAGGAGCTGCGCAGCCTTAGCACTGATGAGACTGCGCTTGTTTGATGCTTATATCCACCAACTTAAGCTGCATAGCATCAATAGACGTCAGACTTATGGTTAATCTTGCATAGAGATTGGAGTTCCAAATGGATTTGAGCGGAAGCATGTCTTTCTGCTTGAATTTCGGTCAAGAAGTCAAACAAATTCAGGCGGCGACTTCATCGAGCTTGTGTCACTGAGTAAGTTCGACACTACATCAAGACATGACTTTGTGGTTGTATCCCTACCCTCAAGATGTGTTGCCTTCTTCTCTGGAATATATGTTAGAGGGACAAACAATGGGTTCGTCTCACTATCATTGTGGCAGTTCTTCCTAGCATCAGTGCTGTCACCCTAAAGAGAAACAAGTCGGTAGATAACAGGTTTTGCACATATAAGAATCAGCGCTGTCAATTCATCTCATTTCTTTGTCGGAAATAAAGAGACACGGTTTAAAATAGCATTAACATAATAGGCATTGTTCATAGTTAAGATGGCAGGAAATGGTATTGTGCAGGAGTGGTCAGCTTCACCATACCACTGGATTACAGATCAAGAACACAAGCATACATGTAGTGCTAAACAACGTATAAGCATGAATGGTGAGTGTACTGTCAATTTATACCATTTCAGATTGGTAAATAAAGAGACGTGATTTAAATAACATTAATATAATATGGCATTGTTCATAGTTGAGACATAGCAGGATATGACATTGTGCTGGAGTTGGTAGTTTCACCACACCACTGGATTACAGATCAAGAACACAACACTACAAAAAAATACACTTCCGTGATGATACATGTTTGTCACAGTAGGTCACTTTTTCTGTCATGCATGTACATCCATGACGATTTTATGACAGAATCAAGATAGTCATACCTGTGCTGTCGTAGAAATGTTCCATGACATTACCAAAATTATCATCACGGAAGTGTCCACTTCCATGACGATAAATCGCGCATCATAGAAGTTCTTTCGTCAAGGGTGACCGACACGTGGCATCCACCGTAACGGCTCGCTGTTAAGCTATCGGGTCCGGTTTTGGATCCAATAACCCGTTAACATCCCCGACCAATGGGGATTTTCCATGTGTAAAATCATCATTGGTTGGAGGAAACACGTGTCGGCTCACCGTTGGGACAGATGTCATCCACTCATTGGACCGAAGGCTCCTATGATACGTCGACACGTGGCACGGCCCAACAGAGGCCCATTCCTGTGAAAAGGCTGGCCCGTTTGACTTGGTCAAAAGGTGGCGGGCCGGTGCTACCTCTTGAGCACTGCGTTGGTTTTCCCTTAAAGAGGAAAGGGTGATGCAGCAAAGTAGCGTAAGTATTTCCCTTAGTTTTTGAGAACCAAGGTATCAATCCAGTAGGAGGCTACGTGCAAGTCCCTCGCACCTACACAAAACAAATAAATCCTCGCAACCAACACAATAAGGGGTTCTCAATCCCTACACGGCCACTTACGAGAGTGAGATCTGATAGATATGATAGGATAATATTTTTGGTATTTTTGTGATAAAGATGCAAAGTAAAATAAAAGCAAAGTAAAAAAACAAAGAAATAACTAAGTGTTGGAAGATTAATATGATGAAGATAGACCCGGGGGCCATAGCTTTCACTAGTGGCTTCTCTCAAGAGCATAAGTATTCTACGGTGGGTGAACAAATTACTGTTGAGCAATTAACAGAATTGAGCATAGTTATGAGAATATCTAGGTATGATCATGTATATAGGCATCACATCCGAGACAAGTAGACTGACTCCTGCCTGCATCTACTACTATTACTCCACTCATCGACCGCTATCCAGCATGCATCTAGAGTATTAAGTTCATAAAAACGGAGTAAAGCCTTAAGCAAGATGACATGATGTAGAGGAATAAATTCATGCAATATGATAAGAACCCCATCTTGTTATCCTCGATGGCAACAATACAATACGTGCCTTGCTGCCCCATCACATCGGGAAAGGACACCGCAAGATTGAACCCAAAGCTAAGCACTTCTCGCATTGCAAGAAAAACCAATCTAGTAGGCCAAAACAAATTGATAATTCAAAGAGACTTGCAAAGATAACCAATCATACATAAAAGAATTCAGAGAAGATTCAAATATTGTTCATAGATAATCTTGATCATAAACCCACAATTCACCGGTCTCAACAAACACACCGCAAAAGAAGATTACATCGAATAGATCTCCACAAGAGAGGGGGAGAACTTTGTATTGAGGTCCAAAAAGAGAGAAGCCATCTAGCTAATAACTATGGACCCGAAGGTCTGAAGAAAACTACTCACACTTCATCGGAGAGGCTATGGTGTTGATGTAGAAGCCCTCCGTGATCGATTCCCCTTCCCATGGAGCTCCTAACAGGCTCAAGATGGGATCTCATGGGTATAGAAAGTTGCGCGGTGGAATTAGGTTTTGGCTCAGATTCGATCGTTTGGGGGTACGTAGGTATATATAGGAGGAAGGAGTACGTCGGTGGAGCAACAGGGGGCCCACGAGGGTGGAGGGCGCGCCCTAGGAGGGTAGGCACGCCCCCCTACCTCGTGGCCTCCTCCTTTGTTTCTTGACGTAGGGTCCAAGTCTCCTGGATCATATTCGTTCTGAAAATCACGTTCCCGAAGGTTTCATTCCGTTTGGAATCCGTTTGATATTCCTTTTTTACGAAACTCTGAAATAGGCAAAAAACAACAATTCTGGGCTGGGCCTCCGGTTAATAGGTTAGTCCCAAAAATAATATAAAGTGAATAATAAAGCCCAATAATGTCCAAAACAGTAGATAATATAGCATGGAGCAATCAAAAGTTATATATACGTTGGAGACGTATCAAGCATCCCCAAGCTTAATTCATGCTCGTCCTCGAGTAGGTAAATGATAAAAACAGAATTTTTGATGCGGAGTGCTACTTGGCATAATTTCAATGTAATTCTTCTTAATTGTGGTATGAATATTCAGATCCGAAAGATTCAAGACAAAAGTTTAATAATGACATAAAAATAATAATACTTCAAGCATACTAACAAAGCAATTATGTCTTCTCAAAATAACATGGCCAAAGAAAGTTATCCCTACAAAATCATATAGTCTGGCTATGCTCTATCTTCACCACACAAAGTATTTAAATCATGCACAACCCCGATGACAAGCCAAGCAATTGTTTCATACTTTTGACGTTCTCAAACCTTTTTCAATCTTCACGCAATACATGAGCGTGAGCCATGGACATAGCACTATATGTGGAATAGAATGGTGGTTGTGGAGAAGACAAAAGGGAGAAGATAGTCTCACGTCAACTAGGCATATCAACGGGCTATGGAGATGCCCATCAATAGATATCAATGTGAGTGAGTAGGGATTGCCATGCAACAGATGCACTAGAGCTATAAGTATATGAAAGCTCAACAAAAGAAACTAAGTGGGTGTGCATCCAACTCGCTTGCTCACGAAGACCTAGGGCATTTTGAGGAAGCCCATCATTGGAATATACAAGCCAAGTTCTATAATGAAAAAATCCCACTAGTATATGAAAGTCACAAAATGAGAGACTCTCTATCATGAAGATCATGGTGCTACTTTGAAGCACAAGTGTGGTAAAAGGATAGTAACATTGTCCCTTCTCTCCTTTTCTCTCATTTTTTTATTTGGGTCTTTTCTCTTTTTTTTATGGCCTCTTTTCCCTTTTTTTTTCGTCCGGAGTCTCATCCTGACTTGTGGGGGAATCATAGTCTCCATCATCCTTTCCTCACTTGGGACAATGCTCTAAAAATGAAGATCATCACACTTTTATTTTCCTACAACTCAACAATTACAACTCGATACTTAGAACAAAATATGACTCTATATGAATGCCTCCAGCGGTGTACCGGGATATGCAATGAATAAAGAGTGACATGTATGAAAGAATTATGAACGGTGGCTTTGCCACAAATACGATGTCAACTACATGATCATGCAAAGCAATATGAGAATGATGGAGCGTGTCATAATAAACGGAACGGTGGAAAGTTGCATGGAAATATATCTCGGAATGGCTATGGAAATGCCATGATAGGTAGGTATGGTGGCTGTTTTGAGGAAGGTTTATGGTGGGTGTATGATACCGCTAAAGGTAAAAGCGGTATTAGAGAGGCTAGCAATGGTGGAAGGAAGAAGAGTGCATATAATCCATGGACTCAACATTAGTCATAAAGAACTCATATACTTATTGCAAAAATCTACAAGTTATCAAAGCAAAGTATTACGTGCATGCTCCTAGGGGATAGATTGGTAGGAAAAGACCATCGTCGTCCCCGACCGCCACTCATAAGGAAGACAATCAATAAATAAATCATGCTCCGACTTCATCACATAACGGTTCACCATACGTGCATGCTACGGGAATCACAAACTTTAACACAAGTATCTCTCTCAAATTCACAACTACTCAACTAGCATGACTCTAATATCACCATCTTTATATCTCAAAACAATTATCAAGCATCAAACTTCTCATAGTATTCAACACACTCATAAGAATTTTTACTAATCTTGAATACCTAGCATATTAGGATTATTTAAACAAATTACCATGCTATTTAAGACTCTCAAAATAATCTAAGTGAATCATGAGAGATCAATAGTTTCTGTAAAACAAATCCACCATCGTGCTTTAAAAGATATAGGTGAAGCACTAGAGCAAAACTATACAACTCAAAAGATATAAGCGAAGCACATAGAGTATTCTAACAAATTCCAAATCATGTATGGATATCTCAAAAGGTGTGTACAGCAAGGATGATTGTGGTAAACTAAAAAGCAAAGACTCAAATCATACAAGACGCTCCAAGCAAAACACATATCATGTGGTGAATAAAAATATAGCTCCAAGTAAAGTTACCGATGGAAGTAGATTTAAAGAGGGATGCCTTCCGGGGCATCCCCAAGCTTTGGCTTTTTGGTGTCCTTAAATTATCTTGGGGGTGCCATGGGAATCCCCAACCTTAGGGTCTTGCACTCCTTGTTCCATAATCCATCTAATCTTTCACCCAAAACTTGAAAACTTCACAACACAAAACTCAACAGAAAATCTCGTGAGTCTGCTTAGCGAAAAGAAAACAAAAGACCACTTCAAGGTACTATAATGAACTAATTATTTATTTATATTGGTGTTACACCTACTGTATTCCAACTTATCTATGGTTTATAAACTATTTTACTAGCCATAGATTCATCAAAATAAGCAAACAACACACGAAAAACAGAATCTGTCAAAAACAGAACAGTCTGTAGTAATCTGTAACTAAAATAAACTTATGGAACTCCAAAAAATCAGCCAAAATAGGACGACGTAGAATTTTTTTTATTGATCATAAGAAATTGGAATCAGTATTTTATCACATTCTGGTGATTTTTAACAATTGTTTTCGTGAACAGAAAGTTTCTGGAAATTTCTGCAAGATCAAATAACTATCATCCAAGAAGATCCTATAGGTTTAACTTGGCACAAACACTAATTAAAACATAAAAACACATCTAACCAGAGGCTAGAACAAATATTTATTCCTAAACAGAAGAAAAAAACTAAAAATAAAATTGGGTTGCCTCCCAACAAGCGCTATCGTTTAACGCCCTAGCTAGGCATAAAAGCAAGGATAGATCTAGGTATTGCCATCTTTGGTAGGCAATCCATAAGTGGATCTCATGATAGATTCATATGATAATTTTATTTTCTTCCTAGGGAAGTGTTCCATGCCTTTCTTTAATGGAAATTGGAATCTAATATTCCCTTCCTTCATATCAATAATTGCACCAATCGTTCTAAGGAAAGGTCTACCAAGAATAATAGGACATGAAGGATTGCAATCTATGTCAAGAACGATAAAATCTACGGGCACATAATTCCTATTTGCAACAATAAGAACATCATTAATTCTTCCCATAGGTTTCTTAATGGTGGAATCCGCAAGGTGCAAGTTTAAAGAGAAATCATCAAAATCACGGAAATCTAGCAAATCGCACAAAGTTTTGGGAATAGTGGAAACACTAGCACCCAAATCACATAAAGCATAAAACTCATGATCCTTAATCTTAATTTTAATAGTAGGTTCCCACTCATCATAAAGTTTTGTAGGGATAGAAACTTCCAACTCAAGTTTTTCTTCATAAGATTGCATCAAAGCATCAACGATATGTTTGGTAAAAGCTTTATTTTGACTATAAGCATGAGGAGAATTTAGCACGGATTGCAACATGGAAATACAATCTATCAAAGAGCAATTATCATAATTAAATTCCTTGAAATCCAAAATAGTGGGTTTATCATCTAATGTTTTGATTTCTTCAATCCCACTTTTATCAATTTTAGCATCAAGATCTAACAACTCCGAAATTTTGGAACGCCTTCTAGGTAAAGGTGGATCATATTCAGTAATGATCATCATTATCAAGATTCATATTGCAAAACAAAGATTTAATAGGGGACACATCAATAAATTTTAGATCTTCATCTTTATTTTCATAGAAATTTGAAGAACACGCTTTTATAAAGCAATCTTTCTTAGCACGCATCCTAGCGGATCTTTCTTTGCACTCGTCATTGGAAATTCTCATGGCTTTGAGAGACTCATCGATATCATGCTTAGGAGGAATAGATCTCTATTTCAAAGAATCAACATCAAGAGAAATTATATCAACGTTCCTAGCCAATCCATCAACTTTACGCAATTTTTCTTCAAGCAAGGCATTGAAATTCTTTAGCGAATTCATAAATTCCTTAACACTAGTTTCAAATTCAGGGGGCATCTTATTAAAATTTCCATAAGATTTGTTGTAGGAATTACCATAATTATTAGAGGATTTTCTAGGATAAGGCCTAGGATTTAAGTTTCCTCTATACGCGTTGTTACCAAAATTATTCCTACCAACAAAATTTACATCCAAAGATTCATTATTATTCTCAATCAAAGTAGACAAAGGCATATCATTAGGATCAGAAGAAACACTCTTAGTAGCAAATAATTTCATAAGTTCATCCATATTTCCACTCAAAACATTAATTTCTTCTATCGCATGCACTTTTTATTAGTAGATCTTTCAAAGGTGCCATTGAGAATAATTAACCATAATATTATCTAGGAGTTTAGTAGCTTCTCATAAAGTGATTTCCATAAAAGTGCCTCCCGTGGCCGAGTCTAAAAGATTTCTAGAAGCAAAATTCAATCCGGCATAAAAAATTTGTATAATCATCCACAAGTTCAAACCATGTGTAGGGTAATTACGTATCATTAATTTCATCCTCTCCCAAGCTTGTGCAACATGTTCATGATCCAGTTGCTTAAAATTCATAATATCATTTCTAAGAGAGATGATCTTAGCGGGAGGAAAATACTTAGAGATAAAAGCATCTTTGCACTTATTCGATGAATCAATACTATTTTTAGGCAAAGACGAAAACCAAGCTTTAGCACGATCTCTAAGCGAAAAAAAGGAATATCTTCAATTTAACAATATGATTATCAACATCTTTCTTCTTTTGCATATCACACAAATCAACGAAGCTATTTAGATGAGTAGCGGCATCTTCACTAGGAAGGCCGGCGAATTGATCTTTCATGACAAGATTCAACAAAGCAGCATTGATTTCACAAGATTCAGTATTGGTAAGAGGAACAATCGGAGTGCTAAGGAAATCATTATTGTTGGTATTGGTAAAGTCACATAATTTGGTATTATCTTGAGCCATCGTGACAAACAAGCATCCAACACACGAGCAAACAAAAAGCAAGCGAAAAAGAGGCAAACGGAAAAGAGAGGGCGAATAAAACGGCAAGTGTGAAGTAGGGGAGAGGAAAACGAGAGGCAAATGGCAAATAATGTAATGCGGGAGATAAGGGATTGTGATGGGTACTTGGTATGTTGACTTTATGTAGACCTCCCCGGCAACGGTGCCAGAAATCCTTCTTGCTACCTCTTGAGCACTGCGTTGGTTTTTCCTTGAAGAGGAAAGGGTGATGCAGCAAAGTAGCATAAGTATTTCCCTCAGTTTTTGAGAACCGAGGTATCAATCCAGTAGGAGGCTACGCGTGAGTCCCTCGCAACTACACAAAACAAATAAATCCTTGCAACCAACGCGATAAGGGGTTGTCAATCCCTACACGACCACTTACGAGAGTGAGATCTGATAGATATGATAGGATAATATTTTTGGTATTTTTGTGATAAAGATGCAAAGTAAAAAGCAAAGGAAATAACTAAGTGTTGGAAGATTAATATGATGAAGATAGACCCGGGGGCCATAGGTTTCACTAGTGGCTTCTCTCAAGAGCATAAGTATTCTACAAAGGCTTAACAAATTACTATTGAGCAATTGACAGAATTGAGCATAGTTATGAGAATATATAGGTATGATCATGTATATAGGCATCACGTCCGAGACAAGTAGATCGACTCCTGCCTACATCTACTACTATTACTCCACTCATCGACCGCTATCCAGCATGCATCTAGAGTATTAAGTTCATAAAAACGGAGTAACGCCTTAAGCAAGATGACATGATGTAGAGGGATAAATTCATGCAATATGATAAGAACCCCATCTTGTTATCATCGATGGCAACAATACAGTACGTGCCTTGCTGCCCCTACTGTCATTGGGAAAGGATACCGCAAGATTGAACCCAAAGCTAAGCACTTCTCCCATTGCAAGAAAAACCAATCTAGTAGGCCAAACCAAACTGATAATTCTAAGAGACTTGCAAAGATAACCAATCATACATAAAAGAATTCAGAGAAGATTCAAATATTGTTCATAGATAATCTTGATCATAAACCCACAATTCATCGGTCTCAACAAACACACCGCAAAAAGAAGATTACATCGAATAGATCTCCACAAGAGAGGGGGAGAACTTTGTATTGAGATCCAAAAGAGAGAAGAAGCCATCTAGCTAATAACTATGGACCCGAAGGTCTGAAGTAAACTACTCACACTTCATCGGAGAGGCTATGGTGTTGATGTAGAAGCCCTCCGTGATCGACTCCCCTTTTGGCGGAGCTCCGGAACAGGCCCCAAGATGGGATCTCGTGGGTACAATAAAGTTGCGGCGGTGGAATTAGGTTTTTGGCTCCGTATCTGATCGTTTGGGGGTACGTAGGTATATATAGGAGGAAGGAGTACGTCGGTGGAGCAATAGGGGGCCCACGAGGGTGGAGGGCGCGCTGTGGGGGGGTAGGCGCGCCCCCCTACCTCGTGGCCTCCTCCTTTGTTTCTTGACGTAGGGTCCAAGTCTCCTGGACCATATTCGTTCTGAAAATCTCGTTCCCGAAGGTTTCATTCCGTTTGGACTCCGTTTGATATTCCTTTTTTTACGAAACTCTGAAATAGGCAAAAAAACAGCAATTCTGGGTTGGGCTTCCGGTTAATAGGTTAGTCCCAAAAATAATATAAAGTTAATAATAAAGCCCAATAATGTCCAAAACAATAGATAATATAGCATGGGGCAATCAAAAATTATAGATACGTTGGAGACGTATCAGCCGGCCCACGGAAAGCCTGTTAATGGCATGTTTGCATATAGCCCATTTACAGCCTGCTAACCCAGGGCCCGTTACGTCCTATCTGAATTAGGCCCAGTAGCGTCATCTGGGCCGTCCAATATGATTCCAGCCCGTTTTAACTTCTGGCCCATGTATGGCACATGACGTCTTTTCGACCCATATGAGGCCCTTTGTAACTCTTGGCCCATTAACGGCCCGTGGTGAAAGTGGCCCGTAATGAATAGTGTATCACTTTATACCCATTAACGGTCCATTATTCCATTGGGCCGCTTTCCAAATATGTTGTCTTTCGGCCTTCTCAGGGCCCATTTATTCTTGGGCTCATTTCCAGCATTCGTTTACTTACGGCCCGTTACTGTCATTTTCTGCTTGTGGGCCAAATTCAGCCCGTGGTTACAGTCGACCTGTTTGTGGCCCGTTAATACGTTGGGCTGTTTTCATAGCGTCATCAAATACGGCTGATTAACGATGGCCCGTTATGGTCGGCCCATGAACGGACGATTCCAACTCTAGCCCGTTTACAGCCATAATGCGGTCTGTTATTGGCCCATGTTTGGTCAATCGATCATACGGCCCGTAAAAGGCCCATTGATGATACGGACCGTAGAACGCCCATTGTGTCTATGGCCCGTAGAAGGCCCATTGTTTCTACGCCCCGTAGAAGGCCCATTGTTTCTACGGCCCGTAGAAGGCCCATTGTTTCTATGGCCCGTAGGAGGCCCAGTGTCACTATAGTAAATATGTAGCTCATGGTTATTGTGGCCTAGGTTTAAAAAATAGGTTATTGCGGCCACTAGCAAGCCGCGGAAAAAGAACTGCACTGACTACAAGCAAACAAATAAACAAGACAACAAGGAAATAAACAAGCAAGCAACTTACGCTAGGCCATCACGGCTATTATACATATTACATCCACTGGGCATAAAAGTGAAGGAAATATGCCCTAGAGGCAATAATAAAGTTATTATTTATTTCCTTATATCATGATAAATGTTTATTATTCATGCGAGAATTGTATTAACCGGAAACATAATACATGTGTGAATACATAGACAAACAGAGTGTCACTAGTATGCCTCTACTTGACTAGCTCATTAATCAAAGATGGTTATGTTTCCTAACCATAGACAAAGAGTTGTCATTTGATTAACGGGATCACATCATTAGGAGAATGATGTGATTGACTTGACCCATTCCGTTAGCTTAGCACTTGATCGTTTAGTATGTTGCTATTGCTTTCTTCATGACTTATACATGTTCCTATGACTATGAGATTATACAACTCCCGTTTACTGGAGGAACACTTTGTGTGCTACCAAACGTCACAACGTGAATCGGGTGATTATAAAGGTGCTCTCTGGTGTCTCCGAAGGTACTTGTTGGGTTGGCATATTTGAGATTAGGATTTGTCACTCCGATTGTCGAAGAGGTATCTTCGGGCCCACTCGGTAATGCACATCACTTAAGCCTTGCAAAGCATTGCAACTAATGAGTTAGTTGCGGGATGATGTATTACTGAACGAGTAAAGAGACTTGCCGGTAACGAGATTGAACTAGGTATTGAGATACCGACGATCGAATCTCGGGCAAGTAACATACCGATGACAAAGGGAACAATGCATGTTGTTATGCGGTTTGACCGATAAAGATCTTCGTAGAATATGTGGGAGCCAATATGAGCATCTGTGTTCCGCTA
The DNA here is from genome assembly GCA_021605145.1 of Aegilops bicornis. Taxonomy (NCBI): domain Eukaryota; kingdom Viridiplantae; phylum Streptophyta; class Magnoliopsida; order Poales; family Poaceae; genus Aegilops; species Aegilops bicornis. The sequence continues at coordinate 672,161,055 of CM038671.1, read as the reverse complement.
TTTTTATTGACCGGAGACGTGTCTCGGTCATGTCTACATAGTTCTCGAACCCATAGGGTCCGCACGCTTAAAGTTCGATGACGGTTATATTATGAGTTTATGTGTTTTGATGTACCGAAGCTAGTTCGGAGTCCCGGATGTTATCACGGACATGACGAGGAGTCTTGAAATGGTCGAGACGTAAAGATCGATATATTGGACGACTATATTTGGATACTGGAATGGTTCCGGGTGAGATCGGGACAATACCGGAGCACTAGGAGGTTATCGGAACCCCTCGGGAGGTATATGGGCCTTAATGGGCTTTAGTGGAAAGGAGGGGAAAGGAGCAAGGGAGGGGGCACGCCCCCCCCAAGCCCAATCCGAATTGGGAGGGGGGCCGGGCCCCCTTTCCTTCCTCTTCCTTCCCTCTCCCTCTCCAAATAGGAAAAAGAGGAGTCCTACTCCCGGTGGGAGCAGGACTCCCCCCTTGGGCGCGCCTCCTCCCCTTGGCCAGCCCTCTCCTCCCCCCTTTATATGCGGAGGAGAGGGGCACCCCATAGACACAACAATTGCTCTCTTGGATCTTTTAGCCGCAGCGGTGCCCTCTCCACCATAGTCCACCTCGATAATATCGTAGCAGTTGCTTAGGCGAAGCCCTGCGCGGTAGAACATCATCATCGCCACCACGCCATCGCGGCCGATGGAACTCTCCCTCAAAGCTCGGCTGGATCGGAGTTCGAGGGACGTCATCGAGTTGAACGTGTGCAGAACTCGGAGGTGCCGTGCGTTCGGTACTTGATTGGTCGGATCATGAAGACGTACGACTACATCAACCGCGTAGTGCTAACGCTTCCGCTTTCGGTCTACGAGGGTACGTGGACACACTCTCCCCTCTCGTTGCTATGCATCACCATGGTCTTGCATGTGCGTAGGATTTTTTTTGAAATTACTAAGTTCCCCAACAGTGGCATCCGAGCGCTCCCTCTGTGCGGCTTTGGCCGCCTCTTGCTCTACCGCTCATTCGGCCTTGGCAGCTTCAAAGTCCACCCATGTAGGTGTGAGGTCGCGAGCGGCAATGAACTCAGCATGGCGGGATGCCATCGCTTCGCTACCATTTTGTGTGCGGTCGTGGGTGGAGGAACTCGGCGCAGCGGGATGCCATCGCTTCCTTACCGGTTAGTGTGAGGCATGATGACATGAACGATGCTTGGTGAGAGCTCTGGGGCAGAGTGGCTGGAGAACCGTATAGTGCATTTGTTTGTCAAGAGCTCAAGGACAGACGATGAAGGAAATTTGGTTTCCCCTTCAATCCTGGTCATTTATTACCGAGTAAAATGCATTGGCGGTCATCAAACTTGTATTGATAGCTCACTTGGATCATTGTACTTTAAGGTCAATACAGTCATTATATACGAGATATGGTGATTATACGGTCCCTATCATCACACCTGTGTAGTTGTAGCTGGGATTTGATTTTCTGCACATCCGTCCTAGTTGATACTACAAATAATATCACTAGAAACTATGTTTATTAGTAAGGTACACGTGCATTGCACGCATGAGACTTGGCAACTAAATTATGAATAAATACCACACTATAGCATGTAAGCTTTGAGTCATATATGCATGATGCAGATGTTCGTTAATTCTTATAGTGGTAGTAAATTTTTACAAAATGCACATAATGGCCTAAATATGGTATATGAACCCAGAGAAGTGCCAAATTTGAACACGGTGCTTTGTAGGGTGTATGTCGATCGTAGAAAAAAAAGTGAACTGCCACATTAATTGAGTACTTTTGCAAACTACAAAAACAATATACCACCACGCCAGCGTCTGACCGCCCTGGCCTACCGAGACCCCTTCCATCACTAGCGCGCGCTTCCCGCCTGAAACGGTCACCGTCGCTCCAGAACTTCAATGCCACATTCACGCCCGACGCGACCTCTCCCTGGCACCGGCATTGCAGCAGCGTGACGGCCAAGAGAGCGCCACCCGAGCGGCATCCCGGTGCAAGCGACTGCTCTGTGTTAACGACACCACGGCCATCCGTCTATCCGCCGCCCACATTAATGACATGCGGCTGTCGACGAACCTACTCCGGCGCCAGCCGTCCATCCGTCTGCTGTGGCTCATTGCCATTCGCCCGCTATATTAACTCCAGCCCCAGCCCCCAGCCATAGCCAAAGACCCATAGTCATTCTCCTCTGATCCCTTCCTTCTGTCGGCACCACTCCAATGTCACAGCCCTAGATTTGCTTGTAACTAGTTGCATGAAAGCATTCATGTCATCATGTTTAAATTTAATAAATTTGAAATGGGATTGATAAACCCTAGCACAAATGCAATTCAAATAGGTTCAACCAAAATGTTTTCAATGACCTCAAAATATCCTTTTAAAATGTTCATGATTTATGGAAAAAGGTGAAAGCCTCTACCAGAGATGACGCATATTTTTCCGGTGACATTACAGTCATTGAATTAAATCATTATGGTATTTGAGTTGGAGTTTAAAAGTTACTATTAAATATTGGTTACTCCAAATATTCTGAAATTTATTGTGTGGTTTGAAAATAATTCAAATATTCCTCACAAAAATTATAGAATTAACCAAAGTGTTCTGGTTGGTATTTTATTTGCAAACATAAAGCAGCAAAATAGAAAACAGAATATATTAGAAAAGGACAGAGAGAGAAGCCCAGCCACTTACCTGGAGCTGGCCCAGTTGGCCCAGCCCACCAACCTACCCTGCCAGTCGTCCCCTACCTCTGCCAGTAGGCAGAGGCAGGACAGCGAGCGCACGCGCCGAGCGGCCACCTCCTGCTTCGCGCTGTCGACGCCTCCTGCGTCCTCGTCTTGCGTCGTGGAAACGCCTGGACGCCCTGGACTTTCTCCCTCTTCCTCTGCTCACTTTTTCCCCTCTCTCCCGCAAGAACACGAGCTCGACCGAGCGAGCTCGCCGACGCCGATCGCCGTACCTGTGGCCACCGGCCACCCCTCGCCCTGCTGATGAGATCTTGAGCTCCGCATTGTCGTCTTCTTCATCCACGCCGAGCCAAGCAACCGGGGAAGCACCCCAACATCGTCCCCGACGTCTTCTTCAACCTCGGTGCCCGGAGATCCTCGGCGTCGATTCGCTGCCCACCGGCCGTCCCCGCGCCTGCCAACCCCTCCGTTAGCCTCGCTGTGAGCCCCCGCACCGAACCCCTCTCTCCCCGTTGCCGATTTCTTCCACTAACCGCGGGCTCCATTGAGCCCGAGAGCTCGTCACCGCCGCGTTCGTCGCCGCCGCAGCTGGCAACCTCGCCTGACCCAACCAAGCACGTAGTTGTGCTCAGCGTGCTCCCAGGAAGCCATAGCGCTGCTCACCTCTCTCTCCCGTACACAGTAGCGTCGCGCCACTCGAACCCGTAGCTCCGGCCGCCACCCAAGCTCGTCGCCGGCATGATTCCGGCGACCCCCGCGTCCAACTCCCTTGCTCCTCGATGCGGGAAAGCAAGGGCTACGCTCTGGTGCTCTCGGCAGATGCAGCCGACGCCCGTAGCGCGTTTCCGGCGTGCCTCCGCCGTGCTGGATGGTCGCCGGCGGTCTATCTCCTGCCGTGCTGACGTGGCGAGGTTATTTAGGCATTAACCACCTCCTAATCAAACCCCTAGAGTCACAGACAGCCGGGCCCCATCCCATAATTAACCACAGGGTTTTTCCCTGCTTAAATTAACTATAATGCTTTGACCCGCCACCTCAGCGTTGACCTGGGCCCCACTGTTAGTTTTGACTTGGGCCAGTGCCTTTGACCTGCTGACGTCAGCACGACATCATGCTGACGCAATAACTAATTACTGAAACTTTTCTTATTTAGAAAATTCTAGAAATTTGCCTAAACTTCTAAAAATCATAGAAATTCAACCGTAGCTCACAATGAAATAAATTATATATGAAAAATGATCAGAAAATTCCAATCTATCCATCTGTACTAGTTTCATGCATGTTTAAACAAGTTAACTTGCTGTTTAGTGCAAAACATGATAAAGCACTATTTAAGATCACAAAAGTGTTTGAACTTTGAATCTTTGGTTCAAATAGCTCAAACCCATCTGGTTGTAGTTGCATTAGCCCAACACACTCATTTTACCATGTCATGATCATGCATCATATTGTGCATTGCATTGATTGTGTTTCTTCTCTCGCTGTTTGCGGTACTTGTTCCTCTCGATAGACGTGGTTTCGACGATGAGATCGATGACACCGATGAAGAGCTATATTATCTTCAAAAGTGCTGCAAGCAAAACCCCTTGTTCATTCCGATACAATCCCACTCTCTCGCTCCTGCTTCTCTTTTAATGCATTAGGACAACAACGATTTATCTCATACTTGCTGCGTAGCTGAACCCCTTTATCCTCTGCATGACTGTCATTCCACAGTAAATAGATGAAACCCACTAGCATGAGTAGGAGTTGTTTGAGACCTGTTGTGCCTACTCATTCATGCTTGTTTTTCATGCCTGCCATCGCTTAGAGTTGAGTCAGTCCGATTCATCGGGGATGAATCGGAGGTGTGTGCACATGTCCCATCGTGTGTGAGCTAAGTGTGTGAACATGATTTGGTAAAGGTAGCGGTGAGAGGCCATATAGGAGTACATGGTAGGTTGTCTCATTGCAGCCGTCCTCGTGAACTGAGTTACGTGTTTGTGATCCATGAAACAGCTTACTACCACACATTGGGTTCCGTAACTCAGCCTGCCGGCTTATTAATCGCCTCGATCTCCCGGCCCAGTGAATTGCAACTAGTTTCGTGTTTGTAGGACATGTGTTGGGGGGCGTGCGTAGCGCTGACCCTAGGGGTGGGCTATGTTGCGGTAGATACACCGTGGCCCGGTGTACCGAGCGCCCGTTTGGTGTCTTGGGAACCCTGCACACATCGTTTGGGGCCGTGAGCGACACCCCGGCCGGATCTCCTTGCGGATGGAACCCGAATAGGCGATAAACCTGGACTAGAGACTTGTGTGGTTAGTCGGTCGGTGGCCCACTCCTCGCCAAAGCTTCCGCATGAAGGTTGCCGAGATACACGACGTGTACATGGTGGTAAGTGGCGAGAGCGTATGTGAAGAAGTACACCCCTGCAGGGTTAATATGATCTATTCGAATAGCCGTGTCCGCGGAAAAGGACTTCTGGGTTGCCTATAACAGTTCATAGACAAGTGAAAGTGGATACTCTAAAATACGCAAGATAAGCATGAGTGCTATGGATGGCGTTCTCGTAGGGAGACGGGGGCGGATCCATAGTGGTGTATTGATATGGTGAATATGTGGACTCGTGCGCCCACCTCAAAAGAGTTACTTGCAAATCGTAGTTCAGGATAGCCACCGAGTCAAAGCTGGCTTGCTTGCTTAACTCCACCACCCCCTTTTGTTGATAATGATGCATATGTAGTTAGTTCTCGATGTAAGTCTTCTTGAGTACATTTGTACTCACGCTTGCTTATTTTATGTTTTGCAGAGAGATGTCGGTCTCGCTAGTAGTTCCGCGTGGACTTGACGTTTAGCTTGATACCTCAGCCACGATCTTGTGCCCTCGGCAGGATCTCGGTAGATAGTCGAGCTTCCAAGCCTTTTTCATTTGTAGATGTACGTAGTCGGACATGTTAAGCTTCCGCATGTGCTTGATTTGTATGTTCTCAATGTTGGGTCATGAGACCCATGTTTGTAATATCTCACTCCTCGGAGCCTAATGAATAAATACTTTGAGTCGTAGAGTTATGTTGCGATGCCATGTTGTATTTACACATATCAAGCATATTGTGTGTATGTTTGAAATGCTTGGTATGTGTGGGATCCGACAATCTAGTTGTTTATCCTTGGCAGCCTCTCTTATGGGGAAATTTAGTCTAGTGCTTCCTTGAGCCATAGTAGTCCGCTACACTTCTGGTTCACCGGAGTCCTGCTAGCCCAAAGACACTCTTGCTCGTAACACTTGGCCCGGACATGTGTTTCACTGCTCGTTCTGTTCCCTTGGGAAATGTCATGTGGTGACATCCGGAGTCCTGCCTAGCCTGCTACAGCCGGGTCCCCTGAGTCCTGTTAGCCAGGTTACTCTGCCCGGATTCACAGCTGTCACCGACATGCTCGATGTGATTCATGTATGCCTGTCCCCATGGGTTAGTGCCGCTTTGGGTTCATGACTAGCCATGTCGGCCCGGGTTCTCTGTCATATGGATGCTAGCGACACTATCATATACGTGAGCCAAAAGGCGCAAACGGTCCCGGGCCATGATAAGGCGACACCCGTGGGAATACCGTGTGTGAGGCCGCAAAGTGATATGAGGTGTTACCGGCTAGATCAATGTGACTTGGAATCGGGGTCCTAACAGCTTTGGTATCAGAGCCTGACTGCTTGTAGGATTACCAAGCCAAACTGGTCAAAGTTGTGTCTAGAAATGCTTTAGTTATGTAAGGGAATTGATATTGGAAGGGAACGTAAGGCTCTTTTTACTCCTTATACCTCTTAGCCTGATGATCTGAGTCATCCTCTTCTCTTCTACGGGGATTAAGAACTAGGCTTCTCATCTATCTATTAGGATGACGTGTTACTAATCCATAGACTTTTAAGATTGTTGGTTTTACGCCCCAGTTCAGTTTCTACTACTTCCGTATGTTCATAGCTGGTCTCGGAAACTTGTTATTGTGATGTTGAGTGGTTATGCCACCATTTTTGCAGGATGTCTCAAATCATTTTGAGCATTTACCGCCGTTATGCTGTCCGAGTCATCCCAGGTTTCTAAACAATCTGATGCACTTGCAAATCCTTTTCCTCTGGTTTTGATGTTCCTTTGGGCCAGGTTAATGACACTAATTACTGAGTTGAGGTATTCTACTACCTTGACATATATGTTGGAGTTATTATTATGACCCTAGGTGTCTTAGGGGATCATCTAGTAATCCAGCCATGATTGTGTCCCAGTGTGATAATTCTGGCCACCATTCTCGAAAGCATCCCGTGATGCCATTTAGTTAGTAGGTATTCTATTCTTGGGTTCTTGAACCCGAGATTCACCCTACTTACCTCATGTTGATAGTGTTTGCTAGTTCCTTTAGGATATTAGTAACTTTGCGATAGTCCTCGAGGTCCGTGGTATATCCTTCTTCCAGATACCATGAACCAATAAGGCAGAAGTTCTTTGAACTAAAAGATCACAATCAGAGTACTCCCGAGGAGTTCTCCATTCATAATTGTGACTCTGCCAGTTCTACCCTTTCCGCATGGGTTTTCCGGAAGAAATGTTGAGCTTCGCTCATCATACTAATCTATGCATCCACAACTCAGAAAGATATATGTTCCTTTGAGTTGCCCTCTTTAGTTGTATTCTGACCCCCGTCTATCATTTGATACTCAAGAGTATGTGTGCATTCGTTGTCGATGCCCATTATTCTTGTGGTTTGTCAAGCCATTCTATTTCAGAATGACTAGGAGAAACAAACTCCAGTACCTTGTCCATCTTGAGGATGGGGTCAAAGTAGTTGTATTCCGCAGGTCAAAATGCCAATCCAGCTTTTGATTCTGTTCTACCCCGAAGTATTGCCCTCTTTATGTTAGGAATATCATGAGAATTGCACCACCTCTTATGAACTCTTGGTAGAGTGATACTTCTCGCCATCATTATTCATTCCTCGGATCCGTGTTGTCACAGCCGGAATGCCGACAAGTGAATCATGATGTGTGAAATCAATACTCCTAGCAACCCCGTTGCTTGGTGGTTAATGGACGATAATATCATTCTTGGTGTGTTGATTATGGAATCATCATCCTAAGATTGATCGTGCTACCTAGTCCTTATTTCTGGTGCACTCTTCGATCAATGAGTTGGGATTGTGCCAATCCCTCGCTCTTTTGATCATATCGTCTTGCCCTGAAAAGCAAGATTTTTCTCGAGCTTAGTAGCATATCGGTGGTTCGTGATGTTCCGAATATCTTCTTGGAAGTATTACCAGGTTGTCACCTGACCGCTATGTTGAGCTCATGATCAAGTTGGTATTCTTGTAAACCACCCATTCTCCAAGAATCTGTGTCAGATACCCTGAGCTAGTTGGTTAAGCTAAACAACAACTTGGAGAGTTGGAAGATAAAAGCTTGTCTGACTTAGTTCATCTCCAAGGGATATCCTGGTGTGTGTGTGTGTTGAAGAAAGATGATATCTTCATCGATTGGTCCTGTGATCGGTTGTTGGATCTATTGCCTTGTCAAAACTTTGACTTGAGTATGGGCTATCGCCAAGTCAAATCAGAACCAATGATGTTCGTAATGTTGTCTTACTCGTGGTTGATCCCTCGAGCATACACCATTACATCCTTTGGTCTGACCAATGCTATCACCGTGTTCACATGATGGTGGAAGTCCAAAGGATATGGAAATTCCGATGAATTGTTGTTGAGCCCATCAACGACATTTTGTCTCCCCTATGATTCATGTTGAACATCAACCTAGTGTTGGAAACTTTGTAAGCAATGCCTTCGTGTTACATTCATGAAGCTTATGCTTGGATGGAAGAAGTGACTTCCTCAATTCATGTGCTTTAGATGTAAGTTGTCGCCATGAATTTGAGAAAGGTTTGTTTTGTTTCCTCCGAATCATCCCAAATCAGTCATGCATACGCGAAGTATTCTATGGTTTGGTAGATTAATTACCTCCACTCCATACGTATTCCCTAGCACACCAAGCCACTGATTGATTTGTTCAAGGAGAAGAAGTTCCTTCTTAAGAGCTAATCATGACTTATGCAAGGACTTCGTTATCCACAATGATGGTTCCTCACCTGAACTTTGGTAGTGTATTATTGTAAGACTACTCTGTGGTCCTGCTTGTCTTGGACAACCTGTCCACGGGTTTGTAGCAGAACCAGCTCATGTTTTGGAGCTTGCTATCATAGTTCATTCCCCGAGAATCTCGCAACATCATCTCGACGATTTGTGTTGCAAACTTTCATTTCTCTTTCTAGACTTGATAAGTCTGGAATGTCCTGACACCAACCAGATCTGAATCTCAGGCAGATATGATGGTTGGGTCATTCCCAGTATTTGCATTTTGTTCCCAGCTCGCACCCGTCATTGTGTCAGTCTGCCATAGGTCCCATTCATTTCCGATGATAAGCAAAAATCATCCATTGCGTTGTCTTCAACAAGGTAGTCCACATCATCCATTCTAGTCCGGGTATGCCATCCCTTTGTACTCCTCCAAATGATCGATTGTGATTTGCCTTAAGCTGGTATAAAGAGTTTCAATGATCTTTGAATCAAAGGTAATTCTTTTTGCCACTTAAGGGATGATTCCATGAGTCACCTCCTCTAAGATGTCTCGTTATGGTATCATGGCAATTCAACTCCTCGCTACGTTGACAACAGTTCACCACCTTCTTAAGCGTGAAATTGTTGTTTACCTAGTGAACCCTCGGCATCTGTCTCACTCCATTCCTTCAGATGTATGCTTCGTGTCTCAGCTCGAGAGATGTTGCTATGTCTCATTCCGTGATTCGATCCTAATTTGCTCAAACCTCAGGAAGATTGATTCTTCTAAAATTCTCCCTTCCTACTCGTTGTCATGTTGGATGTAGTTCTCAGAGCAAGATGTCGAGACAAAGATGGTGACCGAATCAACATTCTTATGAAGTGCAACCTGGATCGTGAAGATTGTGTTGGTCTTGTGCCCCCTCTGTCTTCTTATCTCACGTCTTGAATCTCGGGACAAGATTCTTGTTTAGTGGGGGTGAGTTGTCACATCCCTAGATTTGCTTGTAACTAGTTGCATGAAAGCATTCATGTCATCATGTTTAAATTTAATAAATTTGAAATGGGGATTGATAAACCCTAGCACAAATGCAATTCAAATAGGTTCAACCAAAATATTTTCAATGACCTCAAAATATCCTTTTAAAATGTTCATGATTTATGGAAAAAGGTGAAAGCCTCTACCAGAGATGATGCATATTTTTCCAGGACATTTTGGTCATTGAATTAAATCATTATGGTATTTGAGTTGGAGTTTAAAAGTTACCATTAAATATTGGTTATTCCAAATATTCTGAAATTTATTGTGTGGTTTGAAAATAATTCAAATATTCCTCACAAAAATTTACAGAATTAACCAAAGTGTTTTGGTTGGTATTTTATTTGCAAACATAAAGCAGAAAAATAGAAAACGGAATATATTAGAAAAGGACAGAGAGAGAGAAGCCCAGCCACTTACCTGGAGCTGGCCCAGTTGGCCCAGCCCACCAACCTACCTCGCCGTCGTCCCCTACCTCTACCAAGAGGGCAGAGGGCAGACAATGACGCCGAAGCTGCCACCTCCTCGCCCATTGCCGACGCCTCCTGCGTCCTCGTCTTGCGTCGTGGAAACGCCTGGACGCCATGGAGTTTCTCGCTCTTCCTCTGCTCACTTTTTCCCCTCTCTCCCGCAAGAACACGAGCTCGACCGAGCGAGCTCGCCGACGCCGATCGCCGTACCCGTGGCCACCGGCCATCCCTCGCCCTGCTGATGAGACCTTGAGCTCCGCATTGTCGTCTTCTTCATCCACGCCGAGCCAAGCAACTGGGGAAGCACCCCAACGCCGTCCCCGACGTCTTCTTCAACCTCGGTGCCCGGAGATCCTCGGCGTCGATTCGCTGCCCACCAGCCGTCCCCGCGCCTGCCAACCCCTCTGTTAGCCTCGCTGTGAGCCCCCGCACCGAACCCCTCTCTCCCCGTTGCCGATTTCTTCCACTAACCGCGGGCTCCGTTGAGCCCGAGAGCTAAATCACCGCCCGGCGTTAAATGCTGCCGCGGTGGCAACCTCGCCTGACCCAACCAAGCACGTAGTTCTGCTCAGCGTGCTCCCAGGAAGCCATAGCGCTGCTCACCTCTCTCTCCCGTACACCGTAGCGTCACGCCGCTAGAACCCGTAGCTCCGGCCGCCGCCCAAGCTCGTCGCCGGCACGATTCCGGCGACCCCCGCGTCCAACTCCCCTGCTCCTCGATGCGGGCAAGCAAGGGCTACGCCCTGGTGCTCTCGGCACATGCAGCCGACGCCCGTAGCGCATTTCCGGTGTGCCTCCGCCACGCTGGATGGTCGCCGGCGGTCTATCTCCGACCGTGCTGACGTGGCGAGGTTATTTAGGCATTAACCACCTCCTAATCAAACCCCTAGAGTCACAGACAGCTGGGCCCCATCCCATAATTAACCACAGGGTTTTTCCCTGCTTAAATTAACTATAATGCTTTGACCCGCCACCTCAGTGTTGACCTGGGCCCCACTGTCAGTTTTGACTTGGGCCAGCGCCTTTGACCTGCTGACGTCAGCACGACATCATGCTGACGCAATAACTAATTACTGGAATTTTTCTTATTTAGAAAATTCTAGAAAATTGCCTAAACTTCTAAAAATCATAGAAATTCAACTGTAGCTCACAATGAAATAAATTATATATGAAAAATGATCAGAAAATTCCAATCTATCCATCTGTACTAGCTTCATGCATGTTTAAACAAGTTAACTTGCTGTTTAGTGCAAAACATGATAAAGCACTATTTAAGATCACAAATGTGTTTGAACTTTGAATCTTTGGTTCAAATAGCTCAAACCCATCTGGTTGTAGTTGCATTAGCCCAACACACTCATTTTACCATGTCATGATCATGCATCATATTGTGCATTGCATTGATTGTGTTTCTTCTCTATTGCCGGTACTTGTTCCCTCTTGATAGACGTGGTTTCGACGATGAGATCGATGACACTGATGAAGAGCTATATTATCTTCGGAAGTGCCAGGCAAGCAAAACCCCCTTGTTCATTCCGATACAATCCCACTCTCTCGCTCCTGCTCTCTTTACTGCATTAGAACAACAACGATTCATCTGTTGTTTGCTGCGGTAGCTGAACCCCTTTATCCTCTGCATGACCTGTCATTCCACAAGAAATAGATGAAACCCACTAGCATGAGTAGGAGTTGTTTGAGCCCTGTTGTGCCTACTCATTCAAGCTTGTTTGTCATGCCCTCTTGCTTAGAGTTGAGTCAGTCCGATTCATCGAGGATGAATCGGAGGTGTGTGAACATGTCCTACTATGTGTGAGCTAAGTGTGTGAACACGATTTGGTAAAGGTAGCGGTGAGAGGCCATGTAGGAGTAAATGGTGGGTTGTCTCATTGCAGCCGTCCCTCGGAACTGAGTTCTGTGGTTTGTGATCCATGAAACAGTTACTACCACACATTGGGTTCCAGACTCGGCCCCTCTCGGCTTATTAATCGCCTCGATCTCTGTCCGTGAGTTGCAACTAGTTTACGGTGTTTGTAGGATATGTGTTGGGGGCCGTGCGTAGCGCTGACCCTAGGGGTGGGCTATGTTGCGGTAGATACACCATGGCCCGGTGTACCGAGCGCCCGTTTGGTGTCTCGGGAACCCTGCACACATCGTTTGGGGCCGTGAGCGACACCCCGGCCGGATCTCCTTGCGAATGGAACCCGAATAGGCGATAAACCTGGACCAGAGACTTGTGTGGTTAGTCAGGTCGTGGCGGACTCCCTTGCCAGGATTCCGCTTGAAGGTTGCCGAGATACACGACGTGTACATGGTGGTAAGTGGCGAGAGCGTGTGTGAAGAAGTACACCCCTGCAGGGTTAATATGATCTATTCAAATAGCCATGTCCGCGGAAAAGGACTTCTGGGTTGCCTATAACAGTTCATAGACAAGTGAAAGTGGATACTCTAAAATATGCAAGATAAGCGTGAGTGCTATGGATGGCGTTCTCGTAGGGAGACGGGGGCGGATCCATAGTGGTGTATTGATATGGTGAATATGTGGACTCGTGTGCGCCACCTCAAAAGAGTTACTTGCAGTCGTAGTTCAGGATAGCCACCGAGTCAAAGCTAGCTTGCTGCTGTTTAACTCCACCACCCCCTTTTGTTGACAATGATGCATATGTAGTTAGTTCTGATGTAAGTCTTGCTGAGTACATTTGTACTCATGTTTGCTTATTTTATGTTTTGCAGAGAGATGTCAGTCTCGCTAGTAGTTCCGTGTGGACTTCGACGTTTAGCTTGATACCTCAGCTACGATCTTGTGCCCTCGGCAGGATCTGGTAGATAGTCAGGCTTCCAAGCCTTTTTCATTTGTAGATGTCTGTAGTCAGACATGTTAAGCTTCCGCATGTGCTTGATTTGTATGCTCTGAATGTTGGGTCATGAGACCCATGTTTGTAATATCTCACTCCTCGGAGCCTAATGAATAAATACTTTGAGTCGTAGAGTTATGTTGTGATGCCATGTTGTATTTACACATATCAAGCATATTGTGTGTATGTTTGAAATGCTTGGTATGTGTGGGATCCGACAATCTAGTTGTTTATCCTTGGCAGCCTCTCTTATGGGGAAATGTAGTCTAGTGCTTCCTTGAGCCATAGTAGTCCGCTACAGCCCAGTTCACCGGAGTCCTGCTAGCCCAAAGACTCTGCTCAGGACACTTGACTGGCGGCATGTGTTTTACCGTTCTGTGGTTCCGTCCTTCGGGGAAATGTCACGCGGGTGACATCCGAGTCCCGCCTAGCCTACTACAGCCCTGGTTCCCGGAGTCCTGTTAGCCCGATGCTACAGCCCGGATTCACACTTCTTGACCGACATGCTCGATGTGATTCATGTATGCCTGTCCCCATGGGTTAGTGCCGCTTTGGGTTCACGACTAGCCATGTCGGCCCGGTTCTCTATCATATGGATGCTAGCGACACTATCATATACGTGAGCCAAAAGGCATAAACGGTCCCGGTCCATGGTAAGGCGACACCCGTGGGAATACCGTGCGTGAGGCCGCAAAGTGATATGAGGTGTTACCGGCTAGATCGATGTGACTTGGAATCGGGGTCCTGACATCCAACCACGGCCTCCTCCCGCTCCAATGCTCCCTTGGATGTACTGTCGCAGGAGCAGATGAAGACATCACCGGCTCCGCTCCGGGCGCGCTCCAAAGCTCTCTTGGACTACTATCGCAGGAGCAGACGAAAGACATTGCCGCCTCCCCCCCCCACCCCGGTCGCGCTCCGCCGCCACGACCACGAAGCCAGCACGCGTGCGCGGGCGCGGCCGGCAGCGAGGAAGAGTAGTACATGGTAGGTCACCGCCACTCTGGTCCTAGGAAGGCCACCGCTCCTCCACTCAGTCGATGCCAAGCTTGGTGGGGTAAACATCGGTGGCCGATTAGCCGCTTAACGGTGACGTGGAGGAGGAAATCTTCAGAACCTTGTGCTCCGGATGAGGAGGTTATCGAGGCGGATCTGGACAAAGCCGAGGCGGATGAGGAGGAGGCAAAGGCAATAGCTAGGGCGTCAGTTCTCGGGGCACATGGCTGGACATGGTGGTCGTGCGCCGGCGATTGTTTAGATTAGGTTTACAGTAGGTTTTAGTACGGTTTGTGCGAAATATGTTATTTCGTCCAGTTTATAGGAAAAGTTTTCGAAATGTAATGAATTTCATCCGGTTAATTTGAAATTTGCTTTGTTTGCACGAATTTCATCCAGTTAGTTCATATAGTTGTCGAAAGGTATGGGGGCAGCATTGGATGGCATCCTGATACGTCCATTTTGCATCATGTTTTCTTACTGTTATCTATAATGTTTTTATCCATAATAATGCTTTTTGGATTAATTCTAATGCCTTTCTCTCATAATTTGCATGTTACACACCAAGAGGGAGAATTCCGTCAGCTGAAAATCTTGACCTGAAAAAGCCACGTCAGGCCACCTATTCTGCACAACTCCGACTGAGCTGAAACTTCATGGAGATTTTTTATGGATTATTTAAGAAATACTAGAGCCAATAAACACTAGAGGGGGGCCACCAGGTGGGCACAACCCACCTGGGCGCGCCAGCCCCCTCCCCCCCAGGCGCGCCCTGGTGGGTTGTGGCCTCCTCGTCCCACCTCCAGTGCCCATCTTCTGGTATATAAGTCATTTTGACCTAGAAAAAGATAAGGAGAAGACTTTCTGGACGGAGGGCCGCTGTCTCGAGGCGGAACTTGGGCAGGAGCACTTTTGCCCTTCTGACGGAGCGATTCTCATGGGGGAGACTTCTCCCAGAGGGGGAAATCATTGTCATCATCATCACCAACAACTCTCCCATCTTGGGGAGGGCAATCTCCATCAACACCTTCACCAGCACCATCTCATCTCAAACCCTAGTTCATCTCTTGTGTTCAGTCTTGTTACCGGAACTATAGATTGTTGCTAGGGGGTGACTAGTAGTGTTGATTACATCTTGTAGTTGATTACTATGTGGTTTATTTGGTGGAAGATTATATGTTCAGATCCATGATGCTATTTAATACCCCTCTGATCATGAGCATGTTTATTACTCGTGAGTAGTTACCTTTGTTCTTGAGGTCACGGGATAAATCATGTTGCAAGTAATCATGTGAATTTGATATGTGTCCGATATTTTGATAGTATGTATGTTGTGATTCCCTTAGTGGTGTCATGTGAACGTCGACTACATGACACTTCACTATATTTTGGGCCTAAGGAAATACATTGTGGAGTATCAATTAGATGGTGGGTTGCGAGAGTGACAGAAACTTAAACCCCAGTTTATGCACTATTTCGTAAGGGACCGATTGGATCATAGAGTTTAATGCTATGGTTAGAATTTATTCTTAATACTTTTCTCGTAGTTGCAGATGCTTGCGGGAGGGTTAATCATAAGTAGGAGGTTTTTTCAAGTAAGAAAAGCACCTAAGCACCAGTCCACCCACATATCAAATTATCAAAGTAGCGAACACAAATCAAACCAACATGATGAAAGTGACTAGGTGAAATTCCCGTGTACCCTCAAGGATGATTTGCTTACCATAATAGACCGTTTTGGCCTGTCCTTTGCCTCAAAAGGATTGGGCTACCTTGCTGCACTTTTGTTACTACTATCGTTACTTGCTCGTTACAAATTATCTTGCTATCAAACTACTACGCTACTTACAATTTCAGCACTTGCAGACATTACCTTACTGAAAACTAATTGTCATTTCCTTCTGCTCCTCGTTGGGTTCGACAATCTTACTTATCGAAAAGAGCTATAATTGACCCCCTATACTTGTGGGTCATCAAGGTTATTTTCTAGCACCGTTGCCGGGGAGTGAAGCGCCTTTGCTAAGTGAAATTCGGTAAGGAAACACTTATATAGTGTGCTGAAATTTATTGTCACTTGTTACTATGGAAAACAATCCTTTGAGGGGTTTGTTCGGGGTATCTTCACCTCGTCCGGAACCACAAAAATTGCCCCTCAATCTACTGCACCTACTGAAAATATTGAATATCAAATTCCTTCGGGTATGATAGAACAATTGCTAGCTAATCCTTATGCAGGAGATGGAACCGAACATCCTGATATGCACTTGATATATGTATAACAATTTTGTGGATTGTTCAAGCTTGCAGGTTTACCCAGAGATGAGCTGATGAAAAAGGTTTTCCCTTTATGTTTGAAGGGAAAAGCATTGGCATGGTATAGGCTATGTGATGATATTGGATCATGGAATTGGAATCGTTTAGAATTGGAGTTCCACCAAAAAAAATTATCCTATGCGTCTAGTTCATCATGATCGGAATTATATATATAATTTTTGGCCTCATGAAGGACAAAGTATCGCTCTAGCTTGGGGGAGGCTTAATTCAATGTTATATTCATGCCCCAATCATGATCTCTCAAGAGAAATTATTATTCAGAACTTTTATGCTCGGCTTTCTCGTAATGATCAAACCATGCTAGATACTTCTTGTGCTGGTTCTTTTATGAAGAAAACTATTGAATTCCGGTGGGATCTTTTAGAAATAATTAAACACAACTCTGAAGACTGAGAACTCGAGAAGGTAAAGAGTCAGGTATAAAACTTAAGTATGTTAAATCTTTAATGGATACCGATGCTTTTCAAAAGTTTAGCACTAAATATGGACTTGACTCTGGGATAGTAGCCTCCTTTTGTGAATCATTTGCTACTCATGTTGAACTTCCTAAAGAGAAGTGGTTTAAATATCACCCACCTATTAAAGATGAAATTAAACAACCAGTACCAGTTAAAGAAGAAAATATACTCTATAATGTTGATCCAGTTGTTCCTACTGCTTATATTGAGAAACCACCTTTTCCCGTTAGGCTAAAGGAACATGCTAAAGTTTCAACTGTGGTGAACAAAAGCTATGTTAGAACACCTAAACCTGATGAACAAATTAGAGTTGAACCTAATATTGCTATGGTTAAAGATCTCTTAGAGGAAGATGTGGATGGGCATGTTATTTACTTCTGTGCAGAAGCTGCTAGAATTGCCAAGCCCGAAAAAAGGGATAAAAATAGAACAGTTGTTGGCATGCTTGTTATTTCAGTTAAAATAGGAGATCATTGTTATCATGGTTTATGTCACATTGGTGCTAGTGTGAGTGCTATTCCTTACACTTTGTATCAAGAAATTAGGAAAGACATAGCACCTATAGAGTTACAAGACATAGATGTTACTATTAAACTTGCAAATAGAGACACCATATCACCTTGTGGGATTATTAGAGATGTTGAAGTCTTGTGTGGGAAAATAAAATACCCTACTGATTTTCTTGTTGTTGGTTCCCCACAAGATGACTTATGTCCCATTATTTTTGGTAGACCTTTATTGAACACAATTAATGCTAAGATAGATTTCCAGAAACAAACTGTGGGTGTTAGCTTTGGTGATGAGTCTCATGAGTTTAATTTTTCCAAGTTCAGTAGAAATCATCATGAAAAAGAATTGCCTAGTAAAGATGAATTAATTGGTATTGCTTCTATTGTCGTGCCACCCATCGATCCTTTAGAACAATACTTGCTAGACCATGAAAATGATTTTCATATGCATGAAAGAAATGAAATAGATAAGATTTTCTATGAACAACGTCCTCTACTTAAACAAAATTTGCCTATTGAAACTCTAGGAGGTCCTCCTCCACCTAAAGGTGATCCTGTGTTTGAATTAAAACAATTGCCAGACACTCTAAAATATGCTTATCTTGATGAAAAGAAGATATATCATGTTATTATCAGTGCTAACCTTTCAAAACATGAAGAAGAAAGATTATTGAAAGTTCTAAGGAAGAGTCGAGCTGCTATTGGATATACTCTTGATGATTTAAAAGGCATTAGTCCCACTCTATGTCAGCACAAAATTAATATGGAACCCGATGCTGAACCAGTTGTTGTTCATCAACGTCGGTTAAATCCGAAGATGAAAGATGTCGGGGGTTTGGTGCGACATATGCCAAAGGATGGCTTATCATGGTGGGAGCTAGTAAGACATCGCCGGTGCCTGGAAACGGGATGAGGCGTAGACATGAACACCGGCGCACTTTACCCAGGTTTGGGGCTATCCTAGGAGATAACACCCCTAGTCCTGCTCTGCGGGGTCTCCGCATGATCACTAGATCAACAAGTAGCTACAAGTGCTCCTTGAGCTGTTTGCTAGAGGAGGTAGGAGGGAAAGGCTAGCTCTTTCCTATCTCTACGTGGTGTGTGTGAAATCTCAGGGGCTGAACCCTTTGCATGGGTGTCCTGGGGGCTTTATATAGGCCTACCCCTCAAGGGTACAAAGGTAATCTGGCCGGGTGTAGGACCCGGCTGTCAGTGTCTATGGTCGTCGGCTTCTCACGGCCAGTGGGTCCTGGCCACAGGGACTCCGCCCGCTATCGATACTTGGCCGACAGTCGCGCCGCCCGCTCACAGTCCTGCCGACTACTTAGTAATCGTAGTCGTGGCCGATGATGATTGCTTTGTCGGGGAAGGCGTGGCTACAGTCCCGCCGCCTGGTGGGCGTTCACTGTAGCCATTCCCCGTCTCTTCTGGTTAATGGCGCACAAACTTCAAGGGAGGGGGAGGGCCGCCTGGTCGGGAGCCGGCCTCCCCACGAGCCGACTGGTCAGGGCTCGCTGTCTTCTGGCTTCTCGCGGACAGGTGGGGCCCGCCGCCTATGGGCCGTACCAACAGCTCGTCGTGGGAGCATGGCCTTCTCTGCCATGGACGATGTCATGGGCAGCGTGGTAACAGTGCCGCATCGGGTGAGGGGCGTCCGCCCAGTACACTGCACTGTGGCCACGCTTTGCCTTAGATTCGGGGGTGGCAGGCTGCACTATAGCCACACCCCGTCTTGTCGTATTTATGTGGGTGGTAGCTTTGAGGGCATAGGGGGGTCGTCTGCTAGGAGTCGGCTTTTATGGAGGCTGCTTGCTAGGAGTCGGCCCACCTCGAGGATGCCTCCAGGAGTCCGCCAGCCTTCAGCAGCCGGCCGCTTGGACCAGCCGGCCCCAAGAAGGTGGCACTTTGTCTTTTATGCTTGAGGGGCGCAGCCAGCCCCGATGTCTTGAAATACCAGGGGAGACTTATGAGGCTACCCATGGTCATTTACTCCAACAGTAGTCCCCGAAGCCGATGGGGCGCCGTGGCTGAAAGGGCGAGAAGCCTCAGTAGCTTCCTACTCCGAGTGGTTGGCGATCGCACTTCGTCTGTCTTCTGAGGCGCTGACAGCCAGGAGTCGGCCGGGACCAGGCGGGCCGCCTGGTGCTTTCGAAACATAGAGGCGGGAGCCAGGTGGCGCGTCACCCAGGCGCTAGGTTCGCCGCCTGCTACCTGCGCGCCATGCGGCGCCAACTTGCTGGGCGGGCCTGCCAGCCCACGCGCGCGACGGGACGTCACCGCAGGCTGGGGCCCACCACTACCGGTCCTCGGCGCGCGCGCGGATCCGGTGCGGCTGAGGCGGATGGTTAGGACTCCGTGGCACAGTAACTACACGCCGTTTCGGCGCGGTAATCGTGGGGGCGTGGGGCAGTTAATCCCACGTCCCCCCACGTTCTCGCCCCCTCGGCTTCGCCGCCTGGGGCTATAAGTAGGGGGAGGGGGAGGCAGGTGCACGCGCGCCCTCCTCTTCCTTCGCCATCTTCTTCTTCTCTCTTTTCTTCACTGTTGCGGCGACCTTGCCACTTTGCCGAAGCGCCGCCGTAGCTCATCGTCGTCGAGCTTTTCTTCCCCGTGGCGTTACTGCTCCATCGCGGGTTCGCTCGCTCTTCGTCGCGCCGTGCCTCCATCGAGCTTCAAGCTCTCATGGCGTGCGACAAGGCGAGCTCCGGCGCCTGGGACGGCTCCAATGTCCACGAGGATCACCTCGACTTCCTCCGCAACACGCAGCGGCTGCCCGGCAAGGACTGCGTGCGGTACGCGTTCCGCCCGTGAAAGAGATCTTGCAGGCATCGGAGGACGGCGAATGCGTCTTCTTTCGGTTGCATTTCCTCTGCGGCTTCGGCTTGTCGGCCAGCGGCTTTCTCCGCTCCTTTCTTCAATTCTATCGACTCCAGCCACACCACCTCACGACAAACACGGTGGTGCTACTATCCGCCTTTGTCACGCTCTGTGAGGGCTACCTCGGCATCCTCCCCACCCTCAAGCTCTGGGGCGAGTTCTTCTACACCAAGCTTGGCACCGCCGCCAAGGAGACACCAGCTCAGTGCGGATCCTTCATCGCGGTGCGATGCCCAGGAGCCGGGAATTGCTTCCCGTCCATCAGCTTGACACAATCGGTCAAGCTGTGGCAAAAATCGTACTTCTACGTCAAGAACGTCCACCCGTTGGCGGACTTCATCAACCTGCCGGCTTATACAGCCGGCCCGCCAGCTGAGCCTCGCACCAACTGGACCTTCAAGCCGAAGACGCTGTCGGCCGCCTCCACCGCTACCATCGCTCGACTCAAGGTGATGACGGAGGCGGAAGGCCTCAAGGGGTCGGATCTTTTGACCGCCTTCATGGAGCGCTGAGTTCTCCCTCTCCAAGGTCGGCCTTATCTGATCAGCCGGATGAGCGGGCGTCGAGACCCATGCCGGGTGAGCACCAAGGAGATGCCGGCCATGGAGGTGGCCCGGCTGGTGAACTTCATCTGGAACTGCAAACTCTCGGAAGGGGAGTGGCAGTTCGGCAAGCGGCCATACTCCCGCGCAGGTCCGTCGCCCTCAGTGAGTCCTTAATTTTTCTTTTTCTTTATGTAATGGGTTCCGCTTTTGCCGCCTGATCAGTCGGTCACAATGCAGATCCTCAACCCTAGCCGGCAGCCGACGCCTTGGAGGAAGGCCACCGGTACCAGCCGGACCGGTCGGTTAGCGTTGTGGACGACCCCGACTTGGGGGCGGCTGCCATGGAAGAGGACGACACCACAGGTGGCGGTGGCGGAGTAGGCGGTTCTGGAGGAGGGGGTGGCCTTGATGAATGGCCAAACGAGGAGGAGGAGGAGGTCGAGCCGCGCCGCCCGCCTGGTGATGACAAGGCGGGTGTCAGGGGTTGGGTGCGACATATGCCAAAGGATGGCTTATCATGGTGGGGGCGAGTAGAACGTCGCCGGTGCCTGGAAACGGGATGAGGCGAAGGCATGCACGCCGCAGACCTTACCCAGCTTCGTGGCTCTCCGTGGAGATAATACCCCTCATCGCCGCTGCTGGGTCTCCGCATGATCACTATGGCAAAGTGGGTACAAGGTTGCTCCTTGAGCTGTTCGGGGTGAAGAAGGAGAAGGGCACGTAGCTCTTCTCTTCCTCTATGTGTGTCTAAAGCTATCGTGGTCTAACCCTTTGCATGGGTGCCCGGGGTTTATATAGGCCTACCTCGGGGTACAACGGTAATCCAGTGGGCGTGGGTCCCACCTGCTCCTCTCAGTCGCCGTCTTCTCCAGAATCGGCTGGGCCCGGCTGATCGGTGGGCCTCACGACGGCCCGGCATGGGGCCGACAGGCCTTGTCCATCGCGGGCGGGTCTTGCCGGTCATGGATTATCAGAGCCGCCTCTAATGACGCTGGCTTGGTCATGGGGTCATGGCACAAAGCCGCTACCGACGGGCGATCACCGTAGCCATTCCCCGCCTTGTTCGGTTGATGGCGCGCGGGGCCCGTGGGAGGGGTCGGCCGACTCCAGGGGGCCGACTCCCAACGGGTCCGCCTTTGTGGCGCTCACCATCTTCGCACTCGCCGACAAAGCGGTCCCGCCATCTCGGTCGCACAGACAGCCGTCGTGGCACAGGCGCCGCCACAGATCGAGCGGGGCATGGCAACAGTGCCGCGTCGGATGGAGATCTCCATTGGTACGACGCACTGTGGCCATGCCTGCCCTTCGCGAACGGGGCAGGGATGGGCCGCGCGGTGGCCGCACCCCATCCCGTCCGTAGTTGCGAAGGTGGGAGGTGGTTGGAGTCGCGGACCGACTCCCCATAGCCGGCTTCTCCGAAGCCGCCGCCAGGAGCCGGCTTATCTCAAGTCGCCCCTCGGGACTCGGCCGTGAGGGGGGCGGCCTCGGCCGCACGACTCCCGTAAAGCGTGCTCTTCGCCTTGGGGTCTTGAGGGGCGCAGCCTGCCCCGTTGTCTTGAAAGGTCCGGGGGCTCGGGTTTGCCTACCCGTGGCCCATTACTCCGACAATAGTCCCCGAAGCTGGTGAGGCGCCGAGGGTAACATGTCGAGGAGCCTCAACAGTTTCATCCTTCTGGTGGCGGGATCTGGGCCTTGCTCGCCGTCTTCCTCTAGGCCGACTAGCTAGAGCCGGACTCGCAGAAGGCCGTCTTGCCCCTTAGAGAGTTTGAAAGTCGTAGTGGGAACCAGTCAGCGTGCCTGATAAGCTTCCAGGCAGCGGCCCGTTGTGGGCCCGTCGCATGGCGCCACGCGGCAGGGTCAGTCTGCCCACCCACGCGCGTGATGAGACAGGCCGTCAGGCGGGACCCACCACTACTGCGCCTCGGCACACGAACGGATCCATTGCAGCCGTGTGGATGGTTGGGGTTCCAGCGGTAATCAGGCGCAGAACCCGTGGGTAAATCGTGGGGCGTGGGGTCCCGGGCGATTAATCCCACGCCCGCCCCATCGGCTTCTCAGCCCATGAGCCTATAAGTAGGCGGGAGGAGGGGGGCGGCGAAGCACGCGCGCCCATCTCCCTGCTCCCCCTGCTTCCTCTTGCTTCTTCTTCCTCTTGCCGCCGCCGCGCCGAACCATGCCACGCCGCGGCGATGAGCTCTTCCTCTGTCGCTGCACCTCCTGCTGCGCGCTCCGGCGTGTGGGACGGCTCCGAGGTGGATGACGACCACATCGAGTTCCTCCGCGAGACACGCCGTCTCCCCGGCAAGAGCCTAGTGCGGCTCGCCGCTACCGGGCGGGAGAAATATCGCCCGGCGCGGAGGAGGGCGAAGCGGTCGTATTCTGCTCGCACCTCATGCGCTGCCTAGGGCTGCCGGGCGGCGGTTTCTTCGCGCCTTTCTTGAGTTCCACGGGCTCCAGCCGCACCACCTTACTCCAACACGGTGGTGTTGCTGGCTGCCTTCGCCACCTTGTGTGAAGGCTTCTCGCGTTCTCCCCACCATCGAGCCGTGGGGGAGTTCTTCCAAGATACAAGCTCGACGCACGCCGCCGCGTGCCGGCTCAGGTTGCACCTTCATCGCGATCACGGAGATCGGTGGCCGACAACCCGCTTTCCCACCATTCCGCTGATCAAGTCGGTGAAGATGTGGCAGCGATCCTATTTCTACGCGGAAGAACGCCGCCTGTAAGGTGACCGGGTCAACCTGCCGCCCACGAAGCCGGGCGATCAAGCGGGGAGGCTCTAACCTGGTCCCACCGGGCTAGGATGCTGACTCCCGCAGGTGCCGCCGCCGTCGCGTGACTCCGAGTGCTGACACAGTCGAAGGGCTTGACCAGGGCCGACCTGCTGGCCGCCTTCGTGGCGCGCTGAGTCCTTCCGCTCCAAGGCCGACCTCATCTGATCTGTCAGATGAGCGGCCACCGGGACCCAAGTCGGCTGTGCTCCAAGAACATGCCTCACGCGGAGGTGGCGGACATGGTGAATTACATCGCAAACTGCAATCTTGCGGCGGATTGGCAGTTCGGCAAGGAGCCGTACTCACGCGCCAACTCCCCGCTACCGTCAGAAGTCATCATCGCCTTCTTCTTCATTTTCTTTTTTAGCCGAATCCAACCTCTGATCTTTTTCTTGGTTCTTTTGAGTCAGAACCCCCTCATCCAGCCTTCAGCCGACACCGCGGGGCCGGCCCGTGAGTTCGTCCCCGACCGGGCGGAGAGCGACATCGACGACCCTGACTTGGGGGCGGCAGCGATGGAGGCCGACGCCAAAGGAGGAGGAGGAGGAGCTGGCGACTTCAGTTCTCAAGAACCTTTGCCGACCGCTCAAGACGACGCCGAGGGGAAGTCGCCTACGCCACCAACCAAAGGTCGGCCAACCGAAAAGCGAGTTCCTCCACCGCTTGGGTGGTCAAGGCGGCGCTGAAGAAGCGCCGGGCAGCCGAGCTTGCTTGGCGGCCGGTCGAAGAAGTTCAAGGGGGCGGCTACCGCGACCAAGCGGGAAGAGGCAGTTGCAAAGGCCAACCGCTTCCGCAAGGAAGTGAAAAAGCCGCCACTGGTCTCCGCGTAAGTGCTTCCGCTTTTTGTCTTGTTTTCTTCCGGTGAATCTTGTCGCGGCAAAGCGGTGAGCCGAGGAGGCCGCGCGCCTCCAATCGGCGTTGCTCGTCATCCCGCTGAAGCTGCGCCGCCCCGGAGTTCACGGCAGATCGAGGGAGCCGGGCGGAGAGTACCCCATCATGGAGAGAGAAGGCGGCGAGGGCTCCATGTCGCACGGCCGCAGC
The DNA here is from genome assembly GCA_021605145.1 of Aegilops bicornis. Lineage (NCBI taxonomy): Eukaryota > Viridiplantae > Streptophyta > Magnoliopsida > Poales > Poaceae > Aegilops > Aegilops bicornis. Next base: position 672,136,403 of record CM038671.1, on the reverse strand, counting down.
CGCCACCGCCGCCCGCCGCCGTCGGGAGCGCGCGAGGTAAACAGAAGCGGACTCGGTGCCGCCAGCCGATCAAGACGAGGCCGTGGCGAAGTTGCTCCTTCAAGTCGCCTCGCCAGTGCGCTGCCGTCTTGAGAAGGCGATTTCGGCGCCACGCCCCTTGGAGACCGGCGCCGCCAGCTCGGCCATCCCAGATGTCGAGGCGACAAGCACCGCGCCCGTTGGGTGGGTGCAAGGAGGCGGCACAGGCCCGCTGAACCAGGCATTTCTGGACGTTCAGGCGAAGCTGCGAGCCCAGGGCAACGCCATCCAGAGCTGCACCAAGGCGCATCTGGCGTCGCGAGCGGCCGTTTTGGTATGCTTTCTTCTTTGAGTTTGTTTTTCTTGTTCTTCTCTGTGGCCAACAGCACCCACTGGGTGTGTAGTCCCGAAGTTTCGGGCCGGTCATTGGCCGAGCAGTGGCCTGGAACTCCATCTGCTGAGTTCCAAATATTTACCTTTTTCTGAAATGCTTATCACAGGAGTATCACAACCTCCGCGTCACTGCCTTCAACCGCAATGTTGAGGACCTGGGAAAGCGGACCGCCGACTTGTCGGAGAGCCAGAGTGAGTCTTCTTTCTTCTTGGGGCGCCTTGGCGCCTCTGCATGAACTGTAGTCCTCGAGATTTGGGCCGATCACGGCAGCCGGGCCGGATCTTCCCGGCGACCTTCTTAGTTGACAACTTAACGTCCTTTTTCTTTTTATTCTTCAGAGGCCAACGCCACTCTACGACGGCAGCTGGGCGAGGCCGACACCGCCTTGCGGGCCAACGGGGAGGAGTGCAGCAAGCTTGCCACAGAGCGCGACCTGCTGGCTACGCAGCTGGCGGAGCAAAGGGAGCTGCTTAAGAAGGCGCAGGACGAGGTGGAGAAGAAAGAGGCTGCTCTCCTAGCCGAGTTCGAAAGCGAGCGCTCCTCCTGGACCGACAAGGAGGCACAGCTGACCTCCGGCTTCCATGAAATCGAGGACATCATCGACGGTGAGTTTCTTTACTTTCTTTCTTTGAGCCGCTGAATATGGGTCGGGCTGACTCCTGATTTTTTGACTTGCTTCTTTTTCATCTTGGCAGACTTCTTCCCTGGCCACACGCAGGCGGCCACTCGAGCCATCGAGGCTGATCGCGAGGCGCGGAGGGCAAAGGGTGTGGAGATTGCCACCAACGGCCCCCGGACCCTTGATGAGCAGCTTCTGAGCATCGAGGCTCGTCTGCGGCCGGCCCATCGGATGATGCGCCGGCTTCAACGTGTCGGCGCCCAGGCGATCGCTGCCCTCTGGCCAGACATGCCGGTTCTCGCACACTCCCGCCGATCGCCAACCGGGCTGGAGGTCGCGGCTGGCCGCCTTGAGGCTCGGAAGGTTCCGCGGCCGGCCGAGCGCGCCGGGCCTTGGAATTTGTCAAGGCGTGGTATCTGTGGCTGGATCTCGACCGGCCGCCGCATTCCGGCCGAGGCCCAAAGTGAGCTATCTGGCTGCGAAGACGCCCTCATCGAAGCGTGGCGGGCGGCGATCGCCGACTACACAGACACCAGCGTCTTCGTCCCTGAGCGGGCTGAGGACGGCGGGGAGGCGCCGCCGGAGTGGTTCGGCATGAACCTGGATTATGACGAGGACTCGGCGGAGGTGATTGGCTCCAGCGCCGAGGAGGAAGGCGAGGCGGAGGATGGAGGCGAGACGGAGGCGCCAGAAGACGGAGCGGGCGACCAGCCTCAACTTGACCGCGCCTCCAGCAACGAACCGCGCCCGACTGGGTCGGCTGCCGCCGGAGATGATCAAGCCAAGACTGCCCAGCCGGCCGCCCCGGCGCCTGACACCGCTGTCTCTTCCGGCCCTCCGAACCCGTCTGCTGCTTCCTAGGCTACCGCCTTGCCTTTATTTTATCTGCTTTAGTAGTCTTTGAAGAACTTGTTAATTCACACAATTCCACCCGCGGGGTGTATTTTGAACTTCTGCTTGAAGATTCGGCCAAGGGCCTATGTTATGCAAATATTTATCCAAATTCTATCTTTCCTTGCTCATTGCTCTTATGGCTTTTTCCTTTGCCGCCTTCCCTTAGTCGACGCCTTGCCAGTCGGACAACCGCTCTGCGGACTGCCACTTGGATCAAATGCTTTGGCTACTCTTGGGAAGGCGAGTACTTGGCCATTTTTAGAGTCTTTTTAACAAGTTGGATAGAAAGTGGCAAGCCGACTACTCAAGAGTCGGCTTTGCGAAGAGAGGCTGGAAGCCGGCTTAAGCTATGTTTATGCTTTGGGTCCTAGCCATTTTTCATGTGGGCGCCCATTCTTCCTTACTCCTGCCCCACCAAACACGCTTCCGCAAGCTGCGGCTTCCGACAGAGACGGCTTAGGCACCACACACTACTTGTCCGACTGCAGGAAGCATTCCATAGCGCGAGGCGGCGAGTCCCCGGGTCGATTAGTCGAACCCGGTGCCAAGCGGCATAACCAAGAGTAACATACTCGAAGGCATAATACTTATCATATAGATAACAAAAAAGGGCAGTCCCCGAGCTCGTCTCGTTGGCCCCGAAGTCTTGGTACTTTAATACAAAAGGTAGCGTGGTACATACTGCATCAACTGTAAAATCTTCGGAGAAGATTTGCATTCCACGGCCGTTCCGACTCTTCGCCGGAGTCGTCTCTCTTGTGTGCTCAGGGCTTCTGGGCATCGATCAGGTAGTAGGAGTTGTTGCCCATCACTTTGCTGATAATGAAGGGGCCTTCCCAAGGCGCCGACAACTTATCTTGGCCGGGCTATTCGCTGGATCAGTCGGAGCACAAGGTCGCCCTCTTGGAAAGATCTCGGCCTGACCTTCCTGTTGTAGTATCGACGTAGGCTCTGCTGGTAAATGCTGGACCGGCTGAGTGCCAACAGCCGGCCCTCTTCCAGCAGATCGACGCCGTCTTGACGTGCTTCTTCAGCTTCCTCCCCGGTGTACATGGTGACTCGCGGGGAGTCGAACTCTATGTCCGTTGGGACGACGGCTTCAGCACCGTAGACGAGGAAGAAGGGTGTGAAGCCGGTTGACTTGTTTGGAGTCGTGCGCAGACTCCAGAGGATGGCTGGCAACTCATCAAGCCAACAGCCGGCCGAACGCTCCAGTGGTTCAACCAGTCGAGGCTTGATGCCAGACAGGATGAGGCTGTTTGCTCGCTCCACCTGGCCTTTGACTGCGGATGGGCAACGGACGCTAAGTCCAGTCGGATGCCTTGTGTCGCGCAGAAACGGGCCAGGGCGCCTTTGGCTAAATTTGTGCCATTGTCGGTGATGATCTTTGTGTGGTATGCCGTACCGAGTCGTGATCTCGGTGATGAAACTCACTGCAGTTGGACCATTCAACTTCTTGATGGGCTTTACTTCTATCCACTTGGTGAACTTGTCCACCGCGACAAGTAAGTGAGTTAGGCCACCTCGTGCTGCTTTGAATGGTCCCACCATGTCCAGCCCCAAACAACAAAGGGCCAAAGCGATGGGGATAGTCTTGAGTGCGGAAGCCGGCCGATACGACTTGGAGCGGAACATCTGGCACCCCTTGCATTTTTGCACTAATTTCTTGGCCTCTTCTAGGGCAGTTGGCCAGAAGAAACCGTGTCGGAAGGCTTTGGCGACGAGTGCTCTTGAGGCCGCATGGTAGCCGCACTCGCCTTGATGGATGTCTTCAAGAATCGCTTGGCCTTGCTCTGGATCGACGGAGCGCTGGTAGACACCAGTGACGCTGCGCCTGACCAGCTCTCTGTTAACTATGGTGTAGGCTGCCGCTCGGCGTTGTACTTGCCGAGCCAAGATTTCGTCGGTTGGTAGCTCTCTGCTTACTAGGAACTTCAGGATGGGCTGGGCCCATGAGTGTGCTGCTATTTCTTCAACCGCCAAGATCTGCTACTTGACGAGGGCGGCTGGGAGGCGGGCGGCCGAGTCATGGCGCGCTTGCTGGATTGATGAAGTCCCCGGGCCGACTGGTGCAGTCCCCGGGCCGAGCTCTGGAGTCTTCGCAATGGTCGCTGCAGTCCCCGGGCCGGGTTCTGAAGTCCACGGGCCAGCTTCGACTGCAGCATTCTTGGGGCCATCTGTAAGAATTCTCGTGCCGTCTGCTGGGGCTCTTGAGTCAGATCCGACTTCTTTAGGGGGAGACGACACAAAAATGGAGTCTGATTCTGGTGAAGGCTTGACAGATGGCTTGAGGAGGCGCTAAAGGGCGACGCCAGATGGTATTGCCTGGCGGGTGGAGCCGATTCGTGCCAGGGTGTCTGCTTGGTCGTTGTCATTTCTTGGCACATGAAGGAACTCGCACCCCTCAAAATATCCACTGAGTTGTTGTACAAGGAAATGGTAGCTCGCCATGTTTGCATCTTTGGCATCCCAATCTCCAGATGACTGTTGGACCACCAAGTCGGAGTCGCCATAACACAGGATCCGGCGAATGCCAAGTTCTTTGGCAAGCCGGAGCCCGTGAATGAACGCCTCAGATTCGGCGACGTTGTTGGAGGCGGCAAAATGGATCTGCAGCGCATATTTGAGCTTGTCGCCTTTGCGGAAGTGAGGACAACACCGGCTCCCAAGCCGGTGCGCATCTTGGAGCCATCGAAATGCATCCGCCAGTGGGTGGAGTCAAGGCCGGCGGCAGTAATCGGGTCTCGCCCAGCTTGACGAGGAAGTCGGCCAGTGCTTGCGACTTGATGGCGGTGCGGGGCTGGTAATAGATGGTGTAGGGGCCCAGCTCTATGGCCCATTTGACCACTCGGCCAGAAGCATCTCGGCTTCCAATGATCTCGGCTAGTGGGCTGTGCAAACCACAGTGATTGGATGCTCTTGAAAATAAGGCTTCAACTTCTTGGCAGCAAAGTGCACGCCGTAGCACATCTTCTGGTAGTGGGGGTAGTTCTGCTTGGAGGTCGACAACACTTCGCTCAGGTAATATACCGGTCTCTGGACAGGTAGCGCCTTGCCTTCCTCCTTGCGCTCAACTACAATGGCTGTGCTGACTACCCGGCTGGTGGCGGCAATGTACAGGAGCATGGGCTCTTTAGGAGTCGGGGCCGCCAGCATAGGGGGAGTAGTCAGCATTTTCTTCAGCTGGAGAAAAGCTTTGTCCGCCTTGTTGTTACATTTGAAGAAGGTGGTCTTCTTCATAAGCTGGTATAAAGGGAGAGCTTTCTCGCCCAGCCGACTGATGAATCGGCTGATGGACGCCAAGCAGCCAGTGAACTTTTGCACATCTAGCAGTCGGCAGGGTACTTCCATCCTCTCGATGGCCTTGATCTTCTGAGGTTGCACTCTATGCCGCTGCTCAGAGACCGGGAAGCCAAGGAGTTGTCCGTACCGGCACTCAAGACGCACTTCGTGGTTGAGCTTGATCTGGAATCGGCGCAGGTTCTCAAAGGTTTCCTTAAGGTCTTCCAGCAGCGTTCCATGCTTTTCCGTCTTCACCACCACATCGTCCACGTAGACGTGGGCGTTTCTGCCGAGCTTGAGGAGGCACTTCTGCATGCAACGCTGAAAGGTGGCGCCGGCATTCCTTAAGCTGAACGTCATGGTCAGGTAGCAGAAGGCTCCAAATGGCGTGATGAACGCGGTCTTCAGTCGGTCAGCCGGGTTCAGCTTGATCTGGTGATATCCTGAATATGCATCTAAGAAGCTCAACAGCTCGCATCCGGCTGTGGAGTCTATCATCTGATCAATTCTCGGCAGAGCGAACGGGTCCTTGGGGCAAGCTTTGTTGAGGCTTGTGTAGTCGATACACATCCTCCGCTGCTTGTTCTTCTTCAGCACCAGGACCGGGTTTGCTAACCATTTTGAAAAAAAACACTTCCATAATGAAGCCGACTGTTAGGAGCCGGGCTATCTCTTCTCCAACAACTCTTCTCTTCCCTTCTGACATGCGACGCAAGGGCTGCCTGACGGGCTTCACATCAGATCGGACATGTAACTTGTGCTCGGCGAATTCCGTCGGTACACCTGGCATGTATTTAGGGGACCATGCGAAGATGTCCCGATTCTCACGGAGGAAATCAACGAGCTCGCCTTCCTATTTGCTATCAAGGTTCGCACCTATGACAACGTACCTCTCTGGGTGCTCCGGGTCCAAGGGTATCTTCTTCGTTTCTTTGGCCGGCTTGAACAGGCCTTGACTTCCGACTCCTTGGGGTTGGGCGATATCTCGGCTGCTTGCCGCCATCACCACAACCCGATCAAGAAGTCGCTTCTCAGCTGCGATCACTGTGGATTCGCTAGCCGATTGCTTTCACCGCATAAGCGAGACTTTCAGTAGTCGCCGCCACGGTCGTAATCCCTTGGAACTTGGCATCTTCGTCTTGAGGTAGGCATAATGGGGGACCGCCATGAACTTGGCCAAAGCGGGTCGGCCAAGCAGCGCATGGTACAGACTTTCAAGGTCCACCACTTGGAACCAAACTGGCTCTCGGCGGAAATGATCTTTGTCTCCAAAGAGGACATCTATCAGGATCTTGCCGATCGGTGAGCAGGAAAGGCTGTGTACAATGCCGTGGAACACAGTCCGGCTGCTCTGAAGCTGTCTTTGCTTGATTCCTAACTTCTCCATGGTGTCCTTGTACAGGATGTTGATGCTACTGCCTCCGTCTATCAGCACTCGTGAGAAGCGAGCGGCCCGCCTATCCGCGGTAAGGGTGGCTCCCAAGACCAGGGCGTAGGAGCCCAGACTCGGCATCACCTCTGGGTGATCAGCTCTGCTCCAACCGAGCAGGGCCTCTCTGACCAAAGCATGAATTCGAGTATCCGATGCTACTGCATACACCTCTTCTCGATGCACCGCTAAGGCCGATCGTCGGCCACACTGGTGAACACCACATAGGCTCCGTGCTCTTCTCGGTACTCATCTTGTACTGCGCCGACTGGCTTGACAGCCGGCTGCTCGGGTGGCGGTGGAGGCGGCGGCCCAGCAGGCGGGAGAGGCAGGAGGCCGTCTCCCTTGGCGATCCTGGTGAGCCAGTGGCACTTCCGGGTGGTGTGGTTTGACGGCCAAGGCCAACAAGGAACTTGCAGGGACCATCTACACCGCTCGTAAGAGAAGGCCGGCAACCGATTGGACTTGCCGCCTTTACGCCGCTTGTCGGAGGCTGCCCCTCCGGCTGCTGGTCTTCGACTGTCGCAACCTGCCGGCTGCTGGAGGCCGGCTATGGGGCCTTGCGCTTGTGATCGTTCTGTTGTTGTCGCCGACTGGTGTCTCCAGCCGGAGTTCTGGGAGCCCGAGGAGCCACTTTGCCGGTCGCACTGACTTGAATCTCTGCCTTCATGGAGGATTCGGTTGTGGCGTATTTATCTGCTATGATCAGCAGCTCATCGAGGGTCTCCGGCTCGTCGCAGAGGAGCTTGTGCTTGAGGAGGGTGCCTTCTCTGCACCCGGCGGTGAAGTACTCGATAGCTTGCACCTCGTGCACGCCCTCGCAGGAGTTCCGAAGCTCGGCCTAGCACGTGAGGTACTCGCAAGTTGACTCGTTGGGGCCTTGCACGCACAAGGAAAGCTGGTGAGGCTTGGGAGGTCGCTTGTACGTGCTCGAGAAGTTGCGGACGAAGGCTTCGGTAAAGTCGACCCAGTTGTTGATGCTGCGGGGCTTCAGGCTGTTCAACCATGTCCGGGCCGTGCCCTGGAGCATGAGTGGAACATACTTTATGACAACATGCTTGTTGCCGTTCGCTATGTTGACGGCCGTGGAGTAGTCAACCAGCCAGTCTTCCGGCTTTACGGAGCCGGGGTATTTGGGCGTATCTCGGGGGAGCGTGAACCCTCTGGGAAAGGGCTCGTCTCGGATGCGAGGTCCGAAATAGGGCGGACCCAACTTGTCCTCTTCTTCCAGCGCCAGGGATCGGTGGAGTCGGTCGATCCGGTGGCGGGCGCTGCTTTTTCCGACTCCCTCGGCGGCCAAGGCGGTCGCCGAGAGTCGGATGCTCGACGGGAGGCGGGAGACTCGCCTTTCTGCGAGGAGGAGGAGGCAGATAGTCGTTACGCCATTCCATCGCTCTTGGGCGGCCCGTCTTGGTCGCGCTCGATGGAGATGTGAGTCCGACTGTGGCTGACAGCCGGATCCTTGTTTTTTCTTCCGCGGACACCGCCAGTCGGTGTCCGAGACGTCGCGCCTTGATCTCGGCGGGGAGGCAGGTCGTCGTTTTGTCGTTGCGGCGCCTCTGTGCGGCAGCCGGCCTCGTTCTGCACGGCAGCCGCGTCGAGGAGCTGCTGGACTCGCTCCGTCATCAGGCGGCGCTCTTCACCGTCCGGTTGTTCAGCTGCCCGCCGCCGCCTGGGCGGCGCGGATGTTCTCCGCAGGCTTGGCGTACACAGGGTGATTGGCCCCGAACAGGTTGGCGATGGCCACGCCGCGCTGTTGGACCGCGCCAGCGGCTTAACCGGTCGGGGCCGGCGAGCCACCCACAGCACGATCCATCTCACGCTGGTAGGCTTCTGACAAGCGTCTCATGCTTGCCAGCTTCTTCGCGCCTTCGACGAGCTGAAGGCGGCGTGCCTCCAGCGTCTCGGCGTCAGCGTCTTCCGGAATAGGCGCGGTCAGGTCTTGGAGAGCCGCGTCGAGAGGGTCATGAGCTCCTTCGCCGGAATGCTCGCCATGACCGATGACGAGCACCTCTGTGACGGTGCTTCCGCCGCTCTCCGTGCGAGGGAGCGGCTCGTCGTAGACCACCACGTTGGTGGGGAACGCGTCGAGCGATGCAGTGTCGGAGTCGACCAGCATCGGGTCTGTGGAGCCGACGGACTCCAAGTCCGCGGCAGGCTCGCCGGCAACGTGGAGTTGGTCAAGGAGACCCGCGAGGAGGCTCTCGGGGCCGCCCATGCCTGCGTCGGATGCAGGCTCGTCGGAGAGGCGAACCTCGCCGACAAGTTCGGCGAGGCAGCTGGCCGTGCAGGCGATCTCAGCGCCGTGTAGCGCGTCGGCGCAGACTCCGTCTGGCGTGCCGGGCTGGCTGCGCTCGCCAGGGAGGAAAAGGGTTCCCGTCCAGAGCAGGTCTTCGGACGACGGTGCACCTAGCCCCACGATGGGCGCCAAATGTCGGGGGTTGGGTGCGACATATGCCAAAGGACGGCTTATCATGGTGGGGGCGAGTAGAACGTCACCTGTGCCTGGAAACGGGATGAGGCGAAGGCATGCACGCCGGCGGATCTTACCCAGCTTCAGGGCTCTCCGTGGAGATAATACCCTCATCGCTGCTCTGCGGGGTCTCCGCATGATCACTATGGCAAAGTGGGTACAAGGTTGCTCCTTGAGCTGTTCAGGGTGAAGAAGGAGAAGGGCACGGCTAGCTCTTCTCTTTCCTCTATGTGTGTCTAAAGCTATCAGGGTCCAACCCTTTGCATGGGTGCCCCAGGGGGTTTATATAGGCCTACCCCTCGGGGGTACAACGGTAATCCGGCTGGGCACGGGTCCCAGCCGTCTTCTCCGCCGACTGCTGGGGCCCGCCGACGGGCCCGGCATGGGGCCGACAGGCCTTGTCCGCCGCGGGCGGGTCTTGCCGGCTGCGGATTACTGTAGCCGCGCCTCTAATGACGCTGGCTTGGTCATGGGGTCATGGCAACAGTGCCGCCGCCTGACGGGCGATCACTGTAGCCATTCCCCGTCTTGTCTGGTTAATGGCGTGCGGGGCCCGTGGGAGGGGCCGGCCGACTCCTGGGGGCCGACTCCCAACGGGTCCGTCTTGTGGCGCTCTCGCCGTCTTCTGCACCCCCGCCGACAGGCGGGTCCCGCCATCTCGGGGTCGTACAGACAGGCCGTCGTGGGCACAGGGCGCCGCCCACGGGGCTGATGTCAGGGCCGGCATGGCAACAGTGCCGCGCCGGATGGAGATCTCCATTGGTACGGCGCACTGTGGCCATGCATGCCCTTCGCAAACAGGGCAGGGATGGGCCGCGCGGTGGCCGCACCCCATCACGTCCATAGTTGCGAAGGTGGGAGGTGGTTGGAGTCGCGGGCCGACTCCCCATAGCTGGCTTCTCTGGAAGCCGTCAGTTAGGAGCCGACTTATCTCGAAGTCGTCCTTGGGACTCAGCCGTGAGGGGCTGTCGGCGGCCTCGCCGCCGACTCCCAGAAAGCGGCTCTTCGTCTTGGGGTCTTGAGGGGCGCAGCCTGCCCCGATGTCTTGAAAGGGCCGGGGGCTCGGGTTTGCCTACCCGTGGCCCATTACTCCGACAGTGGGCGCGGTGTCCTCAGCTGCGCCGACCGCACGAGGCGGCGCACAGAAGCGCCGAGCCGGCCCGCCGCTGTTCGGCTCTCGACCAAAGAAAACGAAGAGCTCAGCCGCTGCGAAGGCGCCCCGGTTCCAGAAGGCCACGAAGCAGCCGCCGATGGTGTCTGCGTAAGTTTTTGCTATCCCTTGTGTTTCCTTTTGTTTTCTCTCGCCAACTCCTTCTGAGTTTCTTCTTGTCTTGAACAGGGCCCCGCTCTCTCTTGAGCGGTCTAAGAGATCGCGACGCAAGCGGTGGAGGCGGCCCGCGGCCGAACTCCACAACTTTTCACTCCTCTGTGCTCTGTGCCACCCGCGCTCGAGATCCCGGCGCCGACTGGGAGAGCCGGCGACGACCAGACGGTCATGGAGAGGGGAGGGGGCGATCATGTCGTCATGGAGGCGGAAGCGACCCTGCCCATGCCCACCATCGACGCTCAAACCAGCCAGCCTGAGGTGCCGCAAGCGCCGCCAGTCAGTTGCGAGCTGGTGGTGGGGGCGACACAGGTGGTGCGTACTCCGGCGCACCATCGCGCCGAGAAGGCTGCTTCAGCACCACGGCCGCAGGAGGTCGGGGTCGCGAGCTCGTCAGCTCTTAACGCAGAGGCCACCAGCTGCGCCCCACCAGAATGGACGCCTGGGGGTGGCACAATCGTCTGGAACACGGCCGCGCAAGACGTCCGGGCCCCGCTCCAAGCCTAGGGCGCCGCCCTTCAGGAGTACACAAAAGCGTTCGTGGCGACGCGGATTGCCGTTCAGGTACGCCTTTTGTTTTTGATTCTTGTCGTTGTCATCTTCCGTGGGGGCGCGTCAGCGCACCCACTGGGTGTAGTCCCCGACTTCCGGGCCGGCTGCTGAGCAGGCGGCCTGGAACTTTCATGTAGGTTCGAGTGCTGACTTGCTTTCTCCTCTTGTTGTTTTCCTTGCAGGATTACCACAGCATCCGTGCGGCTGCCTTTAACTCCAATATCCAGGAGCTGGCGAAGCGGAACGCTGACTTGGTTGAGAGTCGGAGTAAGCACTCCGCTTCCTTTCTTGCAGGGGCGCGTCAGCGCACCCGCTGGGTGTAGTCCCCGAGATTCGGGCCAACTGCTGAGCAGTCAAGCCGGATCTTCGGCGCTTCACCGATACGCCTCCGTCAGATCTATAATTTTTATTGTTCCATGCCAATATTCTACAACTTTTACATACTTTTGGCAACTTTTTATAGTATTTTTGGGACTAACATATTGATCCAGTGCCCAGTGCGAGTTCCTGTTTGTTGCATGTTTTTTGTTTCGCAGAAAATCCATATCAAACGGGATAAAAACTGACGGAGATTTTTTTGGAATATTTATGAATTTTGGGAAGAAGAATCAATGCGAGACGATGCTCGAGGGGCCACGAGGCAGGGGGCGCACCCCAGGGGGCCAGGCACGCCCTGGGCCCTCGTGGCCACCCCATAAGGCGGTTGGTGCCCTTCTTTCACCGCAAGAAAGCTAATATCCGGATAGAGATCGTGTCCAAATTTCAGCCCAATCGGAGTTACGGATAGCAACTACTCCTACAAGTGCCTAGAGACTACATCATGCATTAGAACTACTTAGAACCATATAAATTTGACATGCAAGCTCAAGAACATGGTCACCTTGGCAACACAAATTTGTAATGAATAAAGCACTAGAACAAAAACTAATTGGACCAATGGAGGAGTCACATACCAAGGAACAATCCCCCAAAGCAGTTTTGTGATAGGTGCTTTGAACAAGGAGATCAAAAATCGCAGCAAAATGAGCTAGAACTCGTGCTTGAGCTGGATTGTGGTTTTTTTTTGGAGGAAGAAGAAGTGTGTGGGTGCAGGAATAAGTGGAGGGGAGCCACCATGGGCCCACGAGGCAGGGGGGGCACGCCTGACCCTCGTGGCAGTGCCGCTCCCATTGTGTTCTCAGTGCCAAATATTCTCAAATGTTCCAGAAAAAATCATATTAAATTGGCAGGGCATTTGGAGAACTTTTATTTTCGGGATATTTTTATATTGCACGGATAATTCAGAAAACAGACAGAAAAATACTATGTTTACTTTATTTCAACTAAGTAACAGAAAGTAAAAGGAGGGTACAGAAGGTTGTGCTTTCTAACTTCATCCATCTCATTCTCATCAAAAGGAATCCACTAACAAGGTTGATCAGGTCTTGTTAGCAAACCCATTCCGAATTGCATGAAACCGGAGAAATTTCGAATATCACTAGGTTACCTCAACGGGGATATGCACGTCCCCAATAATAAGAATATCATATTTCTTCTTGACAGTAGGAAGAGGAAATTCAAAACCTCCAAAAATAATTGATGGAATTTTTCCAATAGAGTTGATGCTATGAGCTTGAGGTTGTTTCCTCGGGAAGTGTACCGTATGCTCATTGCCACTAACATGAAAAGTGACATTGCCTTTGTTGCAATCAATAACAGCCCCTGCAGTATTCAAAAAGGGTCTTCCAAGAATAATAGACATACTATCGTCCTCGGGAATATCAAGAATAACAAGTCCGTTAAAATAGTAACGTTTGCAACCACAACAGGCACATCCTCACAAATATCGACAGGTATAGCAGTTGATTTATCAGCCATTTGCAAAGATATGTCAGTAGGTGTCAACTTATTCAGATCAAGTCTACGATATAAAGAGAGAGGCATAACACTAACACCGGCTCCAAGATCGCATAAAGAAGTTTTAACATAATTTCTTTTAATTGAGCATGGTATAGTTGGTACTCCTGGATCTCCAAGTTTCTTTGGTATTCCACCCTTAAAAGTATAATTAGCAAGCATGGTGGAAATTTCAGCTTCCGGTATCTTTCTTTTATTAGTAACAATTTCTTTCATATACTTGGCATAAGGATTCATTTTGATAACATCAGTCAAACGCATACGCAAAAAGATAGGTCTAATCATTCAGCAAAGCGCTCAAAATCCTCATCATCCTTTTTCTTGGATGGTTTGGTAGGAAAAGGCATGGGTTTCTGAACCCATGGCTCCCTTTCTTTACCGTGTTTCCTAGAGACAAAGTCTCTCTTATCATAACGTTGATTCTTTGATTGTGGGTTATCAAGATCAACAACAGGTTCAATTTCTACATCATTGTCATTACTAGGTTGAGCATCAACATGAACATCATCATTAACATTGTCACTAGGTTCATGTTCATTACCAGATTGTGTTTCAGCATCAGAAATAGAACTATCATTTAGATTCTTAGGTGTGTCTACAACAGGTTCACTAGAAGCATGCAAAGTCCTATCGTTTTTCTTTTTCTTCTTTTTCGAAGGACTAGGTGCATCAATATTATTTCTCTGAGAATCCTGCTCAATTCTCTTAGGGTGGCCTTCAGGATACAAAGGTTCCTGAGTCATTTTACCAGTTCTAGTAGCCACTCTAACTTGGCATAGTCATTATTCTTACTATTCAATTCATTGAGCAAATCATTATGAGCTTTAAGTACTTGTTCTACTTGAGTGGTAACCATAGAAGCATGTTTACTAATGAGTTTAAGTTCACCTTTAGCTCTAGACATATAATCACTCAAGTGTTCAATCATATAAGCATTTTGTTTTAATTGTCTACCAAAATAAGCATTAAAATCTTCTTGTTTAACCTTTAAGTTATCAAACTCATCCAAACATTGGCTAGCAAACTTAGTAGGAGGGATTTCAGCTTTATCATATCTATAGAGAAAATTTACCTTTACTACCTGTGTCGGGTTATCAAGACCATGAGTTTCTTCAATAGGTAATGGATTAAGATCATATATTTCTTCAATAGGCGGTAAATTAAGACCATGTATTTCTTCAATAGGAGGTAAATTCTTAACATAAATCGACTTTTAATACCCTTTTCTTTCATATAATTCTTTGCCTCTTGCATATCTTCAGGACTGAGAAAAATAAAACCCCTCTTCTTCGGAGTTGGCTTAGGAATAGGCCCAGGAGTTGGCTCAGTAAGTGTCCAATTATATTCATTTGTCAACAAAATATTCAAAAAAATTTCAGCTTCATCCGTGGTTCTTTCCTGAAATCGAACCAAAGACAACTATCGAGTAGTCTCTGGAAGCATCGGTTAGTCCATTATAAAAGATATCAAGTATTTCATTTTTCTTAAGAGGATGATCGAGCAAAGCATTAAGTAATTGGAGAAGCCTCCCCAAGCTTGTGGGAGACTCTCTTCTTCAATTTGCGCAAAATTATATATTTCCCTTAAAGCAGCTTGTTTCTTATGAGCAGGGAAATATTTAGCAGAGAAGTAATAAATCATATCCTGGGGACTACGCACGCAACCAAGATCAAGAGAGTTAAACCATATCTTAGCATCACCCTTTAATGAGAACGGAAATATTTTAAGGATATAAAAGTAGCGAGTTCTCTCCTCATTAGTGAACAGGGTGGCTATATCATTTAGTTTAGTAAGATATGCCACAACAGTTTCAGATTCATAGCCATAAAAAGGATCAGACTCAACCAAAGTAATTATATCAGGATCAATAGAGAATTCATAATCCTTATCAGTAACAAAGATAGGTGAAGTAGCATAAGCATGATCATATTTCATTCTAGTATTGAGAGTTTTTTGTTTAAGCTTAGCTAATAATTTCTTAAGATCACTTCTAACATTGCAAGCAAGAAAGTCTCTAGCAGTTTCTTCATCCATAACGTAGCCCTCAGGCACAACAGGCAATTCATATTTATTAGGGGGAGAGTCTTCATCATCACTATCATCAATATTATCAGTTTCATTAATTTCATTCTCTCTAGCCCTAGCAAGTTGTTCATCAAGAACTTCACCAAGTGGCACAGTAGTATCAAGCATAGAAGTAGTTTCATCATAAGTATCATGCATAGCAGAAGTGGCATCATCAATAACATGCGACATATATCGTAATTAATAGCAGAAGCAGGTTTAGGTGTCGCAAGCTTACTCAAAACAGAAGGTGAATCAAGTGCAGAGCTACATGGCAGTTCCTTACCTCCCCTCGTAGTTGAGGGATAAATTTTTGTTTTCACGTCTTTCAAGTTCCTCATAGTGACAAGCAGATATAAATCCCAAGTGACTCAAAGAATAGAGCTATGCTCCCCGGCACCAGCGCCAGAAAATAGTCTTGATAACCCACAAGTATAGGGGATCGCAACAGCTTTCGAGGGTAGAGTATTCAGCCCAAATTTATTGATTCGACACAAGGGGATCCAAAGAATATTCTCAAGTATTAGAAGTTGAGTTGTCAATTCAACCACACCTGGATAATTTAGTATCTGCAGCAAAGTATTTAGTAGCAAAGTAATATGGAAGTAACGGTAACGGTAGCAAAAGTAATATTTTTGGGTTTTGTAGTGATTGTAACAGTAGCAATGGAAAAGTAAATAAGCGAAGAATAATATGTGAAAAGCTCGTAGGCATTGGATCGATGATGGAGAGTTATGTCGGATGCGGTTCATCATGTAACAATCATAACATAGGGTGACACAGAACTAGCTCCAATTCATCAATGTAATGTAGGCATGTATTCAGAATATAGTCATACGTGCTTATGGAAAAGAACTTGCATGACATCTTTTGTCCTACCCTCCCGTGGCAGTGGGGTCCTAATGGAAACTAAGGGATATTATGGCCTCCTTTTAATAGATTACCGGACCAAAGCATTAACACATAGTGAATACATGAACTCCTCAAACTACGGTCACCACCGGGAGTGGTCCCGATTATTGTCATTTCGGGGTTGCCGGATCATATCACATAGTAGGTGACTATAGACTTGCAAGATAGGATCAAGAACTCACATATATTCATGAAAACATAATAGGTTCAGATCTGAAATCATGGCACTTCGGGCCCTGGTGACAAGCATTAAGCATAGCAAAGTCATAGCAACATCAATCTCAGAACATAGTGGATACTAGGGATCAAACCCTAACAAAACTAACTCGATTACATGATAAATCTCATCCAACCCATCACCGTCCAACAAGCCTACGATGGAATTACTCACGTACGGCGGTGAGCATCATGAAATTGGTGATGGCGGCTGGTTGATGATGACGATGGCGACGGATTCCCCTCTCCGGAGCCCCGAACGGACTCCAAATCAGCCCTCCCGGGAGAGTTTAGGGCTTGGCGGTGGCTTCGTATCGTAAAATGCGATGAATCCTTCTCTCTGATTTTTTTCTCCCCGAACACAAATATATGGAGTTGGAGTTGAGGTCGGTGGAGCTCCAGGCGGCCCATGAGGCAGGGGGTGAGGGGGTCCTGGATTAGGGGGTCCTCAGACTGTCCGGACTATATACTTTGGCCGGACTGTTGGACTATGAAGATACAAGATTGAAAACTTCGTCCCGTGTCCGGATGGGATTCTCCCTGGCGTGGAAGGCAAGCTTGGCAACACGGATATGTAGATCTCCTCCCTTGTAACCGACTCTGTGTAACCCTAGCCCCCTCCGGTGTCTATATAAACTGGAGGGTTTAGTCCGTAGGACAACAACAATCATGCCATAGGCTAGCTTCTAGGGTTTAGCCTCTACGATCTCGTGGTAGATCAACTCTTGCAATACTCATATCATCAAGATCAATCAAGCAGGAAGTAGGGTATTACCTCCATCGAGAGGGCCGAACACAGGTAAACATCATGTCCCTCGCCTCCTGTTACCATCCGCCTTAGACGCACAGTTCGGGACCCCCTACCCGAGATCCGCCGGTTTTGACACCGACATTGGTGCTTTCATTGAGAGTTCCACTTTGTCGTCACGATAAAGGCTTGATGGCTCCTTCGATCATCAACAATGATGCGATCCAGGGTGAGGCTTTCCTCCCCGGACAGATCTTCGTATTTGGCGGCTTCGTACTGCGGGCCAACTCGCTTGGCCATCTGGAGCAGGTCGAGAGCTACGCCCCTGGCCATCAGGCCAAGTTTGGAAACTTGAACTATGCTGCCGACATCTGCGGAGACTTGATCTTCGACGGATTCGAGCCCTTGTCAGGTGCACCGCACAGCCACGACGAGCACGACTTAGCTGTGCCGTCGGACAGTGTTCGGGAGATCACACCTACAACTACTCCGGCCCTCAATTCGGAGCAGATCGTGCCGTCCGACGACGGGTGGATAGACCCCGCTACGGAGGCCACGCACGCAGCAGCGATAGAGCCGAACGTTGACTTCACTTCCTATGAGACCCGTGTTGCCGTACACTTGGATTCGTCCCAGGCCACGGGCTCCGAACCGCCTGCGTCCGTGCCTATTGAATCCGATTGGGCGCCGATCATGGAGTTTTCCTCCGCGGATATCTTTCAGCACTCACCACTGGGCGACGTGCTAAACTCATTAAGGTCCCTCTCCTTGTCAGGAGACCCTTGGCCGAACTATGTCCGGCTAGAGTGGGATGAGGACGACGAAGAAATTCGCTGCCCACCCACCACCCACTTAGTAGCCACTGTTGACAATTTAACCGACATGCTCGGTTTCGGTTCCGAAGACATCGACAGTATGGACGACGATGCAGGAGACGAACAGGAACCACCGCCCACAGGGCGCTGGACTACCACCTCATCATATGATATATACATGGTGGACACCCCCAAAGAAGGCGATGGCGATAAGGCAACGTAGGATAATCCCTCCAAGAAGCAATCCAAGCACCGACGTCAGCGGGGCCGCTCTAAGTCCCGCCATAGAAAAAGTAGCGATACCGGCACAAGAGACAATAACGCTCCGGATAGTGCCGAAGACAACAACAATCCCCTCCAACCAGACCTCGAGTGGGAGGATGAACAAGATAGCCCTCTGGAACAGGCAGCAGGCGGAGAATCAGAGGATGACAATTACATGCCTCTCTCCAAAGACGAGGTGAGCCTCGGCGACGAAGAATTTATCGTGCCTGAGGATCCCGTCGAACAGGAGCGCTTCAAGCGCCGGCTTATAGCCACAGCAAACAGCCTGAAGAAAAAGCAACAACAGCTTCGAGTTGATCAAGATCTGCTAGCGGATAGATGGACTGAAGTCCTGTCGGCCGAGGAATCTGAACTTCGGCGCCCAACCAAGAGTTACCCAAAGCGCAGGTTGCTACCCCAACTCGAGGGGGAAGCATTAAAACCTACATTAACAGTGTATGATGCGGCTGATCGGCCACCTCGTGGCCGAGACAGAGGGGCATATCAGCCCAAAGTCCAGCCCGCACCCCGCCGCCATTCAAACAAAAATACCAAGGCCCGGGGCGACACGCGGGACCTGCGAGACGTATTGGAAAACAAAGCAGGACATACAAGATCGATCTACGGATCACGGAGTCGCGCCCCAACGCGTGACAATGATCGTCACGCCGGATACACTAAAAGAAAATCTAGCCGGGCCGAATACAGCAGACAAGGCTCGTATGAACTGCGTCGTGACATAGCCCAGCACAGAGGCGCTGCACACCCCCTATGCTTCACCGATGAAGTAATGGATCAAGAATTCCTAGAAGGATTCAAACCCGTGAACATTGAGTCATACGATGGCACAATAGACCCCGCGGTATGGATCGAGGATTTCCTCCTCCACATCCACATGGCCCGCGGTGACGATCTACATGCCATCAAGTACCTCCAACTAAAACTCAAAGGACCAGCTCAGCATTGGCTGAATAGCCTGGCAGCAAACTCCATTGGCAGTTGGGAGAATTTGGAAGATGCATTTCTTGACAACTTCTAGGGCACTTATGTGCGACCACCAGATGCTGATGACTTGAGCCACATAACCCAACAGCCAGGGGAATCGGCGAGGATATTCTGGACTCGGTTCCTAACTAAAAAGAACCAAATTGTCGACTGTACGAATGTCGAGGCCTTAGCGGCATTTAAACATAACATCCGGGACGAGTGGCTCGCCCGACACCTCGGCCAAGAGAAGTCGAAGTCCATGGCTGCCCTAACGACACTCATGACCCGCTTTTGCATGGGCGAGGACAGCTGGCTGGCTCACAGCAACAAC
This sequence comes from Aegilops bicornis, assembly GCA_021605145.1. Taxonomy (NCBI): domain Eukaryota; kingdom Viridiplantae; phylum Streptophyta; class Magnoliopsida; order Poales; family Poaceae; genus Aegilops; species Aegilops bicornis. The sequence goes on along the minus strand of CM038671.1, from coordinate 672,117,185 downwards.
ACATCAAGAAATCATGGCAATTCAGATGCCAAAGATAGTAACGGCAGGCCATGTTGCAACAGACACACGCGTCACAACAACGGTGACAACGCCGAAGACACGACAGTCAATGCCGGATTCAGTGGCTCTAAATCCGGTCAGCGGAAGAAGCCGTTCAAAAGAAGCAATCCGGTCCCGTCCAGTTTGGACCGCATACTCGATCGCTCGTGTCAAATTCATAGCACCCCCGATAAGCCAGCCAATCACACCAGCAGAGAATGCTGGGTGTTCAAACAAGCCGGCAAGTTGAATGCCGAAAACAAGGAAAAGGGGCTGCATAGCGACGACGAGGAGGAACCCCGACCGCCAAACACAGGAGGACAGAAGAAATTTCCTCCCCAAGTGAAAACGGTAAACATGATATACGCAACCCACATTCCCAAGCGGGAGCTGCGTGCACTGAGGGACATCTATGCGATGGAGCCAGTCGCCCCAAAGTTCAACCCATGGTCTTCTTGTCCGATCACCTTCGATCGCAGGGACCACCCCACTAGTATCCGTCATGGCGGTTCCGCCACGTTGGTCCTCGATCCCATCATCGACGGATTTCACCTCACTAGAGTCCTTATGGACGGTGGCAGCAGCCTGATCCTGCTCTATCAGGATACAGTGCACAAAATGGGTATAGACCCCTCAAGGATTAAACACACAAAACCACCTTCAAAGGTGTCATACCAGGTGAGGGAGTCCTGGATTAGGGGGTGTCCGGATAGCCGGACTATAGCCTTTGGCCGGACTCCTGGACTATGAAGATACAAGATTGAAGACTTCGCCCCGTGTCCGGATGGGACTTTCCTTGGCGTGGAAGGCAAGCTTGGCGATACGGATATTTAGATCTCCTCCCATTGTAACCGACTCTGTGTAACCCTAGCCCTCTCCGGTGTCTATATAAACCGGAGGGTTTTATTCTGTAGGACGAACAACAATCATACATAGGATAGCTTCTAGGGTTTAGCCTCTCTGATCTCGTGGTAGATCTACTCTTGTACTACCCATTTCATCAATATTAATCAAGCAGGAGTAGGGGTTTACCTCCATCGAGAGGGCCCGAACCTAGGTAAAAACATCGTGTCCCTTGTCTCCTGTTACCATCCGCCTAGACGCATGATTCGGGACCCCTGCCCGAGATCCGTCGGTTTTGACACCGACATTGGTGCTTTCATTGAGAGTTAAATGCATTGCCGCCATCGCCATCGAAGGATGCCTCATCCCGTCTTTAAAGACGGCACCTTTGTTACTAAAGGAGATTTGGCTATCGGCCAAACTCTCCGGCTAAGCGATTTTCTTATGACCGCTGTTGACGCCAAGCACCGACGATGACTTCTCGGGTCATCGAAAGCAATCTTCACGTCAACTCGGAACTCTCCGAGCAGTTAGATCCGATGGAGCTCTCTTCCTTCAACGAGCTCCTGGATTGCATCGCCGCCCTGGGAGTCGCTACAGACTACGATCAGATTGGGCCTAAACCCGATCTAAGAGAGATTAACTCTCCCCAGGTCACCCATCACGTTGTTGTGGTGGAGGAACAATGCGGCGACCCTTCATCTATCTTAAGGACTAGCTATGTCCGGATTCCCGAGCCCTCCAAGCCGGATACCCTTGAAAGGGAGGGCGTCACTCAAGACCTGAACTTAGAGTCAGCAACGGGCTAGATTCATTGGACAACATCCAAGAATCCAAGCTTCCGAAGTTCGGAAACTCCTTGGCCCTTGAGCCTCCAGATTGGGTGAGGTTTGGATCTAATTCCACCCACCCACCCGAACATAGGCGATCTATCCAAAATTAGGCAAGAGCCCGAGGAAACAAGACATCATTCTTGGGCGATTCCTCCTGGTTATGAACATGATAAAGGACTGCCGCGAGGAAGACGCAATTTCCTTATTCTGCAATAATTGCATGGACAAGGAAATCCTCAACGCCATAGGTCGCCGTGAAATTACACGCTTTGCTGACTTGGCGTCCATAGTACGTAAGTACTGTGCGATGGAAAGCGCCTGGAAAACCGAAGTAAGATTTTGGGACAATCCGGCCCTGAATACAAACCCAGTCCGAAATAAAAGGGTGAATTATCGCCAATCACCCAGGTTAAACACCAAAAAACAAAAACCCTAAGGGCGTGGAACCGTCTTGGAGGGATGGCTCAACGGACCTGTAAAATTCATAGTACAGAGGGCGCCACACCAACTCATAGCCTTAGAGCATGTTGGATACTCCGCAGAAGTGGCCAAAAGTGGCGAAGAGCTTCTAACCCCAGCATCCATAGAGCACCAGCCCAGGGATACCAGTACGGTATTAACAGTCTTCGAGACTTTCACATCAAACAATATGCGAAAACGAACACTCTGCAGCCTTGCCAAAGTCTACCAAGTAGCAACAATAAATCCATGGAGTGACACGACTATTACCTTTAATGCCAGTGATGAACCTAAATTCCGAACAACCCGAGCACCAGCAGCATTGGTCCTTAGTCCAATAGTGGACGGCTTTCGCCTTACCAAGGTATTCATGGACGGTGGCAGCGGATTGAACCTCATTTTTGAGGAAACCCTTCGAAAAATGGAAATATACTTGAGCCGCATTGAGCAAAGCAGCACAACCTTCAGAGGAATAATACCCAGTCGGGAAGTGTGCTGCACAGGATAAATCACACTGGATGTGGTGTTCGGCACGCCGGATAATTACAGGTCCGAGGAGGTCACGTTCCAAGTGGCCCTGTTCAGCAGCGGATACCACGCTCTATTAGGGCGAGATGCATTCACAATTTTTCAAGCTATACCCCATTACGGGTACATGAAGCTCAAAATGCCCGGGCCCAATGAAATCATCACTCTTGCTAGTGACCCGGACATAGCACTCCACGCCGAAAATAAGACAGCCGCACTAGTCCTTGAGGCACTATCTGAAGCCCTAGTGGCCGAGGAACTGACTGCGTTGCGCTCCACGGTGAACAGGGACGATGTGATACTCGATAAAAAATCTAAGTCCACCCCCTTTAAACCAGCGGACGAAATAGTCAAATTCCAAGTCCACCCAACGGACCCTACAAAAACAGCCTCCATCAGGGAACAATTAAACCCTGATGTAGACGCCACACTACGAGAATTCCTACGCGAAAATTGGGACATTTTTGCCTGGCACCCTTCAGACATGCCAGGAATCCCGTCGGTGGCCCGAGCACAGCCTAAACACCCTAAAAGGATTCAAGCCAGTCAAACAGGCTCTTCGGCGTTTCTCCGAACCTAAGAGACAAGCCATGGGAGAGGAGGTAGCCAAACTATTGGAGGCCGGATTCATCAGAGATATAAAACATCCGGACTAGCTAGCAAACCTGGTGATGGTACCAAAGAAGGACAAATCCTGGCGCCTATGCATCGATTTCAAGGACCTCAACATGGCTTGCCCAAAGGATCCCTTCCCCCTCCCCCGCATAGATCAAATTATTGACGCTACCGCAGGACACGATTCATTGTGTTTCCTCGACGCATACTCCGGCTACCATCAAATTAAGATGGCAGAGCCTGACCAAGCCGCAACGGCATTTATCACCCCATACGGCCCATTCTGCTTCAACACAATGCCCTTCGGGCTCAAAAACGCCGGCGCAACATATCAGCACATGATTCAGACATGTCTGGCAAACCAGATCGGCAAAAGCGGTGGAGGCATACGTAGATGATGTGGTCGTCAAAACCAAGCATGTCGAAACTCTAGTAGACGACTTGAGGCTCACATTCGATAATCTCCGAACATATGACATCAAGCTTAACCAGGAAAAATGCGTTTTCGGCGTACCAGCCGGAAAGCTCTTTGGCTTCATTGTATCCGGTAGAGGAATTTAAGCAAACCCAGCCAAGATCCGAGCTCTGTCACAATTGGATACCCCAAAGGACCTCAAACAAATACAAAAATTGACTGGATGCATGGCGGCTCTAAGCCGCTTTATCTCCCGTTTGGGAGAAAAGGCATTACCCCTTTATCGCCTCCTCCGGCGCACCGAACACTTCGAGTGGACGGATGCCGCCATGACCGGACTTGAAGAAATAAAAGCCATATTGGCAACAAACCCGGTCCTGGCCACGCCCAACATGGGCGAACCAATGCTATTATACATCGCGGCAACTCATCAAGTGTTAAGCGCGGTGCTCGTTGTCGAACAAGAAACGGACGGACACAAGTTCCCCCTTCAAAAACCAGTTTACTACGTGTCCACTGTCCTCATTCCATGCAAGTCACGGTATCCGCATTATCAAAAGATAGCGTACGTGGTGTTTATGGCATCCCGGAAGCTGCAACACTACTTTCAAGAGTGTTCGATAATAGTAGCCTCCGAAGTACCTCTTAACGACATTATAAACAACCGCTTCGCGACGGGCCGGATTGCCAAATGGGCCATTGAGCTCCTCCCGTTCGACATAACCTATAAGCCACGGCGAGCCATTAAGTCGCAAGTTTTGGCCGACTTCATCGCCGAATGGACTGAAGCCGAACTCCCTAAAGAGTACGGCACATATTACAACTGGATCATGCACTTCGACGGCTCCAAAATGTTGGCTGGTTCGGGGCTGGCGCTGCTCGACGTCCCCAACAGGAGATAGAGTTCAATACGTACTCCAAATAATGTATACGGACTCCAACAACGTGGCGAATCACGAGGCCCTTCTACATGGTCTCCGGATGGCGGTATCCATGGGCATTCAACGCCTAGAGGTCTTGTGAGGATTCGAACCTCGCGATATCCCAAATAAATGGAGACTTTGATGCCAAGGATCCAAAAATGGCAGCTTATTGCAACACCGTCCTAAAAATGTCAGCTCGGTTCGAAGGGCTCGAATTTCACCACATAGCTCGGGAAAACAATCAGGCAGCAGACGTCTTGGCACGCATTGCTGCAAAGCGCGATGCCGTCCACCCCAATATCTTCTTAGAGAGGTTGTTCAAGCCATCCGTATTATGGGAAGGGGAGTCCGAAAATAACAGCCCGGACCCAACAACACTGCCCGACACCGAACATTCCGACACAATTGGAGGCTCTGCCAATGAAGTAACATCTTCAGCCCATGTAATAATGGTAGTCATTGCCCCGTGGACAGAACCATTCCTAGCCTACCTAACCAGGCAGGAACTTCCCGAGGACCAAAACGAGGCACGCTGCATAGTGAGGCAATCTAAAGCCTATAAAGTCCATGAGGGAGAGCTTTATAAAAAAAGCATCACCGGAGTCCTTCAAAGGTGTATCTCCGAAGAGGAAGGGCGGAATCTTTTCGCTGAAATTCATGCCGGACTCGGCGGGCACCACGCCGCAGCCCGGGCCCTTGTAAGCAAGGCCTTCCGTACATGATTTTATTGGCCGACGGCCCGGCAGATGCTTTCGGGACTTAGTCCAACGATGCGTCGGTTGCCAGCTCTTTGCTAATCAAAGCCACATGCCACCCACCACCCTCCAAACTATACCCATCACCTGGCCCTTCATGGTCTGGGGGCTTGACATGGTTGGACCCCTTAAAGGAGGAACCCACAAGCAAAAATACCTACGGGTCATGGTGGATAAATTCACCAAATGGATAGAGGCCAAGCCTGTTAAGACGGCCGAATCCGGACCGGTGATAGACTTCATATCAGGGGTCGTACACCGTTACGGCGTCCCCCACAGCATCATCACTGATAACGGCACGAACTTCACGGCCGACGAGGTCAAACTCTGGTGCAAAAACATGGGCATCAAGCTCGACTATGCTTCAGTCTATCACCCTCAAACTAACGGTCAAGTCGAGCGAGCAAATGGTCTAATCATGAGCGGCATCAAACCCGGATTAGTGCAATCCCTCAAGGAATCTAACACGCACTGGGTAGAGGAGCTCGACTCCGTACTCTGGGGGCTGCGGACCACGTGAATCGCACCACCGGATTCACACCATTCTTTATGGTATACGGTGCGAGGCAGTTACGCCTGCGACATAATTCATGACTCACCTCGCGTGCGCACGTGCGAAGAAAGAGAAACCGAGCTCGATCGGCAGGACAGTTTGGGCGCTTTGAGGAGGAGGCGTGACGTGGCAAAAGCCCGTTCCGCATTCTATCAACAGCAGGCCCGAAGATAACAAAGCAGAGAATTACGGGCCAAAACTTACAATGTTGGCAAGTTAGTTCTACGCCTGCCGGACAAGAAAAAGGACAAACTCAAGCCCAAATGGGAAGGTCCCTTTATTATCGACCAAGTCCTGACCGGCGGAGCGTACCGTCTACAAGATGCATCGGATAACCGACTCGAGCTGAACCCATGGAACTCAGCCCGTCTCCGAAGATTCTATGCCTAGCGCCGGATTCTGAGTTCGTCTCCTTCCTCTGTCTATTTTTTACACATTAGTTGTCTTATATTTCTCTCCTTCTCCCTCCTTTTCTCTTACAGCCTTTAAAGGCTCGTTCGCGCATTGTTCGCACACACTTGACACGCTATCCGCGCTCATTATACCTGGGGGTCCTTTAACAGAAGCTTATTTATACGGGCTTCATGCCCAACACATGTGTCACACTTCCGCATGTACCTTTTATTCACCATTATATGCATCGATATGACTTAAGTTTTGGCCAAGCTGGGTTGCCTGGCTACTGTGCTTACCCCTATGTTCCCGATTGTTTGGCTAGACGGTAAAGGGAGCACCTCTGCGATTGTTACTGCTGGTCAGCGGATGTGTACCTCGGACTGGGTGAAGCCGAAAGCTAGTGTTCTTAAGGGAATATTCGGTCGGTGAACTAAAGATGATTTCTCACTTGTTTATTTATCTGCCCCGGATGCTTTTCTGCTTTTACTTGCAGTCGGACATGCACTTTAGGGCATGCCTCCCAAGGAAAGGAACCCCTAATGGAACTATTCTCCCTAGAAGATGTTTCTTACTAACCATGTAATATAACATAACTAGTTGGGCACTTATGCATTCAAGCACTAATGACCCCTACGCCTGGTCTCCATGCATGCCCCGGTTCCTACATAACCGAGAGGGTATTCGGACACACTCCGGACTATCGGGTCCCGAGGTTAAAGTGAAAAGGTCCGCCATGACAAACAATCTACAATCCAGCTAGAAGGCATTTTACATGTCATCTTAAATTACATAGTCAATTTGACTGGGCATATTCCTCTTCAATACCATCCAACAGGCTTTCTAGTTCTGAGTCTGTTGGGAATATTAATGACCAACTCTACTTGGTCGTACACTAAGCTCACGGGATCTCCTTCCCATCGGCCCCCACAGGTCGACCTCGGCCATGTGGTTTGGGTCAGCAACCGTGTACTGCTGCGTCTTCACCATGGCCCAGGCCTCCCTGGCGCCTTGATGGCAGGCCGATATCTTCCATAATCGGAAGCGCCGCCGCGCTCCCTTAAGCCTCTCTGCAAGCTCTCCAAGGCCTTCGGGTAGGGAGACAGATGGCCACAAGGCCTGGGTGACGCCTTTCATCACCTGCCGAACTCGTTCGTGCAGTTGTAAACTTCGGGAAGAAGGTCACCCGTAGAACCGAGCATTTCCTCTGCAGGACGACCTGTGAGCATACCTGCAGACATAACTCTGTTAGTCGACTTCCTCGCCGAACTCTTTTTCAAAGTTCGTTCAAGCACTTACTAAAAATGCCGCGTCGAAGCCATCGATTCTCCTTCACGGAGTCCGTCAGCTGGGCACGAACATCCTTTAGTTCCTCGCCCAGCCGGGTGTTGGCATCTTGGAGATTATTCTTCTCCTGCCTCACCCTCGTAAGCACGCTCTCGCCGGCCTTTAACTGGCGCATTAGTTGTTGCTTGTCCGGATCTACTCCGGCGCCGTCTGCAATGATATTGTCAGATTTACACACACGCCGCACTTCACAACATACTTATCTTTCGAAGTGTATATTACCAGAGGGGGTCTCCTTGGCCTCCCCTGCCGCTAATCTTGACCTCAAGTTGGGCTTTGCACTCTTCCAGCTCCTGGGATAGTTGGGTATTCTTTTTTGTAAGATCCTGCATAACAAATGATCCTTAAATCAGTTATTCTAACTGTTTCAAGTCTCAGGGGCTACTGGCATATATAACCATCAAATTTTCTCACCCGTATGTCTTTCACATACTGCTCCATGGCTCTGGCTAGACCATTTTGAGCGGCACGGAGGTGCGCATCTCCCGAATTGAAGGCATCCAATGCCTCTTGGGAGAAACATGCGTCACAAAGAACTGTCCGGCGACGCCTGTGATGAATGGCACTCTCCACCTCGGAATTGGTGGCAGACAGTCTGTCGGCATCCTCTGTCGGAGGATGTCCTACGCACGCCTCGTGTTTTCCTCCGCTTCTGGACCTGGCTTTGGAGCCTGGCTGGTGGAGGATCGATTGGCAACCTCTCCGGATATAGTCCGGCGAGCGCTATTTTTCCTGAAGAGAGCACGAGCGTTAGTATGCCTTCCGGGAATAAAACCTAGGAATAAGATGGCACACCATACCGTTGCGCTGGCGTCTCAATCCAGACCGCACTTCTTTTCAACTTGATGGGCCTTGCTGCCCCTTGTTGGCTAGCCACCGCAGGCTCGGCCTTCCGCCTCACGGGCTCCCCCTGCAAAACACCATTGGTATACGGTGATAAAAAATAAGCACGGATGGATCGTTTTCAAAGCATTGGGACTTTGGTCTCAGTTACCTGTGAGGCTGGAAGTATTCCGGGGTAATCGGTCATAATGGCGACCAAGGCATTGTCGATGCTCAGTTGGTAAAATACCCCATCAATCAGCTCCACGGATATGTCCGGATCCTCTTGGGAGGCCGGATCGAGGGACCGTTCCGGATCCTCGGGTTGTGGAGGAGGGCTGTTTATATCCTTCACGGCCTGGCGCAATCCTGCGTCAAAATCACAAGATAAGGTACTTAACTATGGGAATATGGAACGGATGGGCAAAAAGAAGTGTCCGCTTGCCTAGCTTGGAGGATTGTACATAGAAAATCCGTCATGTGGATTGACGCGGAGGAACTCCTCCTCTTCTCCCTTGTACAATGCGGACAAGGCCTTCGTCAGAGCAGCAACCGACCCCGGCCCCTTACGACCGCAGCGGGTGGCATCATCCTCCCCGTTGAAATCCCAGATGGGGTGGCCTCTATACTGAAGCGGCTGCACCCCCGCATAATACATGTGGCCATGACTCCGATCATGGTCAGCCTGGAATGAGCTAACAACCTTATCCGGCTCATCAGGTAAAGGACGTCCTTGTCATTTTCCCTCTGAGGGCTCCGTGGACGCCAGCTTAGGCGCTTCTTCAAGGGAGCATTATTGAACTCGGGGAGGCCGATCCGAACAGGGTCCGGCAGGGGGACGTCTTCTATATAAAACCATTCTGAAGGCCAGTCTTCAGACGCCTTCCTTGGTGTTCCGGATAGATATCCGGTCCCAGCGATGCGCCATAGTTCGGCTCCGCCCACTTGATATATCGAAACCTCCTGAGAACGGGGCACAAGGCAGAACAGCTTCTTCCACAGTGCGAAATGAGCCTCGATGCCCAAAAACAGCTCGCAAAGGGCTACGAAGCCCGCAATATGCAAAATGGAGGCAGGCGTGGGTTGTGCAAGCTGGAGGCCGTAGAACTCAGAGCCCCGGAGAAACGGATGAATTGGAAATCCGAGCCCTCTTATAAAATAAGGGACAATGCATACCCGCTCTCCTTTGGAGGGATTGGGGACGCTCTCCGCCTGCTTTCCGCCATTATAGGTGGCGAGTCCGGCTCGAACCGGGACCATGAAGGCTGGGGGAAGAAATCCCTTGGTTTGGGCGTCACTAGCTCGCTATCACGGGACAGAACATCTCTCCCAATCTCAGTGGCCGAGGACCTGGGAGGGCGAGAGGAGGAGCTGCGTCGACTGGCCATGATGGAATGAATTTCTGTCGGATGCGCTCAGATGAACGCTCGTGAAGGGAAGATGGTGTGATTCGGATCTGAATCCTCGTCTATTTTATAGGCATCTCATTTGCGCAGCTAGGGGGGTAAATGTAAAAACACCCTAACTTTTCGCATTCGTTTGACGCGTGGAAGACGACCATTATTGGGCATGGAAGCCAAGGAGCACAATATTCACGAGAAGCCGGACACTATTCAATAGGTACACCAAATTTGGAGAAGAACCCGCCTTGCAATGCCGAAGACAATCTGCGCGCCGGACTCATCGTCATTGAAGCCTGGTTCGGGAGACTCTTGAGGAGTCTGGATTAGGGGGTGTCCGGATAGCCGGACTATAGCCTTTGGTCGGACTCCTGGACTATGGAGATACAAGATTGAAGACTTTGTCCCGTGTCCGGATGGGACTTTCCTTAGCATGGAAGGCAAGCTTGGTGATACGGATATGTAGATCTCCTCCCATTATGGCCCGACTCTGTGTAACCCTAGCCCTCTCCGGTGTCTATATAAACCGGAGGGTTTTAGTCCATAGGACGAACAACAATCATACCATAGGCTAGCTTCTAGGGTTTAGCCTCTCTGATGAATCACACTGGAAGTGGTCTTCGGATCTCCGGACAACTTCCGAAGCGAGGAATCAATCTTCGATATCGTCCCCTTCTGTAGTGGCTATCACGCACTACTCGGACGAACGACATTTGCTAGATTCAATGCGGTACCGCATTATGCATACCTCAAGCTCAAAATGCCAGGACCTCGCGGGGTTATAACAGTTAATGGAAACACAGAACGCTCGCTCGCACGGAGGAGCACACTGCAGCCCTCGCAGCAGACGCACAAAGCGGCCTTATGAGGCAAACCACTAATTCGGCGAAAAAGACCCCGGATACCTTCAAGCGAGTCCAGAGTACCCTGCAGGAGGATCGCCAGGAACGTTTAGAGCTCGCCTAGTAATTCGGCCTCCGCCCTAGTCCCAGTCAAGCGGCGAAATTTGTGCCGCGCATACATAACTACACACTCAAGATACCATGGGCATAGGCGGAGGCACGGCTATGGCACGCCCCACAATGCGGCTCAACCGCCCCAGGGGCGATATACCCTTATCATTTTTTCTCTTTCAGGACCTTACTCTTTGGAAGCCCTTTCCGGCAGTCTGATTGTCAGACCCATTACGGGAAGGAAATACCAAGGAAGCAAGAAGCTCTGACGTACAAGGAAATTCCCAGGTGGTCTCTGATAACGATCGATGTACCTGTTTTTACATACCCATACGTAGCTTGCCCTTGGATAGGACATGTCAAATAGTCCTATTTTTTGCTTATTGCACTAATTGTACACGTACGCTTTGACGTATTATTTAAATAACAATGTATGGCGTTAGCCTACTTTTGCTTTTCCTTTGTTTTCCTTATGCCGCTTATTTACGACAAATTGCACCCATTACATTTTGATACTTAATTAAGGCGCCAGGGGCTTCGGTGTACCCCATAACACGACATGAAAAGTCCGAACACTTTCGATAGTGTGGCACCCCGAACTTATAGCATTATATGCATCAGCTCCGAATCATGTCTTGGGTCAATAGTTGGGTTTGCCCGGCTCCCATGTTTTGGTACCTTATGTTCTGCTATATTGGCTAAGGTAGCTGGGAGAATCATCTGCGATTGTGTCGGTTCGTCCGGACGAACACCTCAGTAGAGAAAGCCGAAAACTGACTGTCATGATGAGGCGAGAGCTGGTCGCCGTTCAAGAGGTCTCAAATCCTTAAAGATTTTTTCCGCTTCGGGCGAGGAGTCGGTCTTGTCCGATTTAGGCGTACACAGCGCCCCAAGTTCGGCCTTCCGAATACTTGGGGCTTCGCCAAAAATTTAAAATTGTAGACTTCTATGGCTAAGTGAGAGTGATAAAGCTTTATAGTCCGATTGCCTGGTTCGTTGTGCTGAACACCTCCTTCAAAGGACCCAATATTGGGATAAAGAGTGGTCAGGTTTATCCCGAACACCTAAATACTAGTTACATGGGGGCAGAAGCCGACGACTCGCCAACTCTCAAAATTTATAAACGGCCGCACATAAGGTAATATTTTAAATTAACAAGCGTTATATAGGGCACATGAACTGGTTTCATATTACAGGATCACACGAGTAAATTCATTCAAATATTACATCCTTAGCACATTCCTCCGCCACAAGGCGAGCACCCTTCAGGACACTGTCATAATACTTTTCGGGGTGGCGATGCTCCTTGCCCTCCGGCGGCCCCTCCTTCACCAGCTTTTCGGCGTCCAGCTTCGCCCAGTGCACCTTTGCCCGGGCAAAAGCCCTGCACGCACCTGTCGGCCTTCTGGGAACGGGGGTCCCCAGACTTGCCTGCCTGCGGCCTGCGGCGTGGCTCCAAGAGGGGCCCATCACGGCCCATCTTCATCAACACAAGCTCAAGACCCTCGCGAGGGGCCAAGCCTCGCGGGGCGGACGACAGGGAGCTTCCTCAGGCATGGCCTCATCAGGCTGGCTCACGAGGAGGCGGAGAGATCAAGGCGGGGTACCTCACGAGGTGCCCATGACGCAAGCCATGACGACCAAGGGCGCCAGGCGAGGCGCCACAAGTATGATGTCCTCCTTTCCTCTTTGGTGCAAAGGGAGCAAGCGCAGGCGAGAGCATCAAGCAAAGGCATCCATTTCGGTGCAACAAGACCAAGACCAGCCCAACGGCGGGAAGGAAGTCATTGTGGAGCCCAAGCAGGCGTCACCACCAGAGCCTTTGACAGGCGAGGACCAACTTTAGTCAGGATAAGTGTACCAGATGTTCCCCTTCAAAATGGCCAATTGTTGGCGCCCTTCCCGCTCAATATTTGGGAAGAGGCCCAGGGCCTCTGCCTATAAATAGGACTAGCCTCCCACAGGGTAGAGGCATCTTGAATCGAGAGAGAGAGAAAGAGAGGGAGCGACTGAACTCCTCCAAGCAGTTCATCGCCCGGCCAAGAACAAACCCTCGCGAGGCTGTTTTTCCTTGTATTGTTCATCACCATCAGCCCAAGAGGCAATCCACCACACCACAAACTAGAGTAGGGTATTACACCACAATGGTGGCCCGAACTTAGTATAAACCTTGTGTCTCTTGTGTTGTTCCTTACATAGTTTAGATCCTAGCGAGGCGGGGTGCGGTGAGTAGGTAGAGGCGAAATCTCCTTGCACCCAGTGTTTGAACCTCAAGGGTCCGGAACCCGAAATCCGACATTTGGCGCTAGGTAGGGGTGCACCGGAGTTTTCCTTCCGCCACTGTGACCCGCCTCGCGATGAGCAAAGACGCCGCCTGGCCGCCCGGCCTTGGCCTTGTGGGGGCTGGGGCTCGAGCCACAGCCCCGGCCTTACAGCAGGTGCGGTGGCGGACAAGTTCAAGCCCGGCAGCGCGCCGCGCTACAACGGCGCGACCGATCCGCTGGCCTTCCTGCTGGCGTACGAGGAGGCCGTCCTCGAAGCTGGAGGTGACGACAGGGTCATGGCCAACTGGCTTCCCATGGCCCTCACCGGCGCTCCGCGCGCATGGCTGCTCCACCTGCCGGCAGCCTCTGTGGCCTCTTGGGAAGAGCTGCGCGGCTTCTTCCTCACCCACCATGTTGCGCCGGCGCCCCCAGTCGTCGCGGCCCTCCTGGGCGGCTCGCAGGCGCCACCTTCAATTCACCATGTCAAGCCATTCGTCCGCCGGGTCGGCGCTGCCGCCACGCGGCAGGGGGGCCCCCGGACCGGTCGGCGCCCAAGGCCAGTCTGACCTTCAGCTCGGAGGACAACCCCTCCAACTCAGCCTGCTCGGGTGCGCTCCCCATGCTGTGCACCCCCACCATCTGCCAGGTGGCCGTCACCAAGACTCTCATCGACGGCGGCGCGGGCCTCAACGTGCTCTCAGTTGAGGCCTTCAACCTCCTCTTCAAACCCCGGGAGTGGCTGCAGCCCAGCCGGCCCTTCTCGAGCGTCGGGGGCGGGTCATCCAGCTCCTTGGGATAGATCCGGCTCCCGGTAACTTTCGGCACCTACGACAACTTCCGCACGGAGCTGGTCGGTTTCGACATCGCCCCCATCGGCCTCCCCTAGCGCCATCCTCGGCTACCCAGCCTTGGCCCAATTCATGGCGCGACTCACCCGGCGTACAACCTCATGAAGATGCCCGGAGAACAGCGGTGTCCTCACCGTGCCGAGGACACCGGAGATGCGTTGCGAGTGCTCAAGCTCGCCTTCAAGACGGCGGCGCCAGCCTGACCCGGCCAGCTGAGACCCCTGAGCCCAAGGGGCTGCACCAACCAAGAAAAGCGATTATTCACCCAAGACAAGGCAGAGACCAAGAAAATACCCGTCGGCGAGGACGGGTCCACCGACACCACTTTCACCATAGGCGCCAACCTCGAGCCCGGCGGGAGGAGGCCTGGTCAAGTTCTGCTGTAGCGAACAAGAAGGTATTCTCCTGGGAGCCTGATCAGTTGGCGGGGATCCCTAGGGGCGTAATCGAGCATCACCTCCACGTGTGCCCCAACGTATGCCCTGTGAAGCAGAAAGCGAGGCGGCAGTCCACTGAAAAGCAAGCCTTCATCGTCCAGGAGACCCGCAAACTATAAGCCGATGGGGTCATTCGCGAGGTCCGATATCCGGATTGGTTGGCCAACCCTGTCGTTGTGCCAAAGAAGGGAGGAAGGGCGCGTAATGTGTGTCGACTTCACCAACCTCAACAAGGCATGCCCATAAGATCTGTTCCGCTCCCTCGCATTGACCAGATCGTCGATTCCACCGCTGAGTGCGACCTGTTATGCTTCTTGGATGCCTTCTCCAGGTATCACCAGATCAAGATGGCGGTAGAAGACGTGGAAAATACGGCCTTCCTGACCCCGTGTGGGGTGTACTGCTACGCGTGCATGCCATTCGGGCTGCGCAACGCAGGGGCGACCTTCCAGCGGCTGATGCACATCACCTTGGGTCCGCAGCTCGGGAAGAATGTTGAGGCTTACGTCGATGACATTGTGGTGAAGTCTCGGGAAGCCAGGACCCTGATACAAGACCTGGAGGAAACCTTCCCGAGCCTCAATGCAGTGAACCTACGGCTCAACCCGGAGAAGTGTGTGTTTGGAGTCCCCTCGGGCAAGCTCCTGGGCTTCCTCGTATCCCACCGAGGCATCGAGGCTAACCCAGAAAAGGTCAAGGCGGTCGAGGACATGAGCCCGCCAAAGACCCTCAGGGAAATGCAGAAGCTCACTGGGCGCATGACTGCGCTAGGGCGCTTCATCTCCAAGTTGGGGGAACGAGCGCTGCCTTTCTTCCAGCTAATGAAGAAAAAGGGACCCTTTGAATGGACTGAAGAGGCCGACAAGGCGTTTCAAGATCTCAAGAGGTACCTAACCAGCCCTCCGGTCATGGTGGCCCCACGCCCGCAGGAACCCCTGGTGCTCTACCTCGCCGCCACTCCCTACTCCGCCAGCGCAGCTCTGGTGGCCAGTTAGGGAAGAGCGTCAAACCAAAGCAGCAATGACAGCCAGTCAAGGCAAAGCAGGAACAAGGAAGACCCACATAAACCACTACCACGGTGAGAAGGATCAGCCGCCATGAAACGCCTGGGAGCGGAAGAGGTCCCTCCCGGACTACCAGCCTCTGGAGGCTCCATCGCCTCGAGGCGCCCACGGTCCCAGAGGCGCCATCGGCACTGGCGCTCCGAACCTCGTTGAGCACCCAGTGTACTTTGTCAGCACGGTGTTACGGGACGCGAGGGCACGATATCCCCATGCCTCAGAAACTCCTCCTCGCACTACTGGTGGCCTCACGCAAGCTGCGGCACTATTTTCAGGGTCACCCCATCAAGGTCGTCTCAGCACACCCCTTGGAAAGGGTGCTCAGGAGCCCTAACTCAGCTGGAAGGGTCGCTGAGTGGAACATTGAATTGCAAGCGTTTCAACTCGAATTCAGCACGACCAGGGTCATCAAGGGGGCCGCATAGCGAATTTTGTGGCAGAATGGACGGAGGCACCGAGCCTCAAGGCCGACGAGGATCGGTCCCTCTCCCCGGGAAGTGAAGCGCCAGAAGGCTGGGTCATGTACTTTGATGGGGCGTTCTCTAGGCATGGCGCTGGGGCTGGGGCGGTGCTCATATCTCCCACTCAGGACAGGCTCTACTACGCTGTGCAGCTCTGTTTCCAGCAAGGTGAAAAGGTCTCCAACAACATAGCGGAGTATGAAGGTCTAATAGCGGGCTTGAACGGTGCAGCTGCCCTAGGGGTGAAGCGCCTTACCATCAAGGGCGATTCGCAGCTCCTCGTCAATTTCTCCAACAAAGTGTACAAGCCAAAAGATGAGCACATGGAAGCCTACCTTGCAGAGGTCCGCAGGATGGAGAAGCGATTACGGGGTTGGAGTTGCAGCATGTGCCTTGGCACCAATCGGGAGGCCGGCGACATCGCCAAACGAGCATCCAGCGGTTACCTCGGGGAGCTGGCGTCTTGAGGAGGCGGCTTTTCAAGCCCTTGGCCATGCCATCACTATCAAACATGGCGCAACCTCGGGAGGAGCTCCCCCAGCCACCTGCCTCAGGAGCCCCCGTCTGTGGCCCGGCCTCGAGGCCTTTGCTCGACAATGGAGCCTCGGGAGGGTGCTAGATCATGAGCTCGGAGCTACTTAACGCAAGGGACCTGCCGGAGAAGGAGGAGGAAGCGGAGGCGTGTGGTGCGGCAAGCCACAGCGTCTTGCATCGAGGATGGAGAGCTCTATCAGGCGACCAAATGATGTGTCCTCACGCTGCATCTCCGGGGAGCAAGGGAAAGAACTTTGGCGGATATCGTGGTGGAGGCTGTGGGCATCACTGCGTCATCACGAACCCTCGTGGGCAAGGCATTCCGGAGCGGTTTCTACTGGCCTACCGCGCTCAACGATGCCGTCGAACTAGTGAAGGCTTGCGAAGCCTGCCAATTCCATGCCAAGCAGATCCATCGGCGGCGGAGTGCGCAAACTATACCCCTCTCGTGGCCATTCGCAGTCTGGGGGCTGGATATGCTGCGCCCGTTTCCTCGCGCGCCAGGGGGCTATCGCTACCTCTACGTCGCCGTGGACAAGTTCACCAAGTGGGCTGAAGTGGAAGCCGTCCGCACCATCCCCGCAGGTTCCGCGGTCAAGTTCGTCAAGGGCATCGTAAGCCGGTTCAGGGTGCCGAACTGCATCATCACCGACAACGGTTCGTAGTTCACCAGTAACCTCTTCAAAACATACTGTGCTAACCTAGGAACCCAGATATGCTACGCTTCAGTAGCACACCCCCGAAGCAACGGCCAGGCCGAACGGGCCAACGCAGAGGTCCTGAGGGGCCTCAAAACCAGAACATTCAAGAAGAAACTGGAGGCCTACGACAGAGGTTGGTACGACGAGCTTCAGTCCGTGCTGTGGTCCATCCGCACGACCACGACCAAGCAAACTGGAGAGACCCTGTTCTTCCTGGTCTATGGAGCCGAAACGGTCCTCCCTCACGAGGTCAGACGTCGTTCCGCACGGGTCCTGGCGTTCGACGAGGCGCAACAGGACGCCATGCGGGGGACGGACCTCGTGCTGGGGGAGGAGTGTCGTCGAGAAGCTGCGTTGCGAGCGGCGAGGTACCAACAAGCACTGCGATGATACCACTGCCGCAACATCTGCCCCAGAACTCTTGAGGTAGGGGACCTCGTGCTCAGGAGGGTTCTCTCCAGGGAGGGACTGCATAAGCTCTCTCCCATGTGGGAGGGCCCATTCAAGGTTGTTCATGTTTCCAGGCCTGGCTCCGCGCGCTTGGAGACTCGGGAGGGGTGCCGATCTAGAACGCGTGGAACATCCGGCACCTCGGAGGTTTTACCCTAAAAAGGCCCAGAGCTCGTGAAGAAGGCGAATGCTGTGAAGCTTATCTTTTGGAAAAGGCCCGAGCACATGAGGAAGGCGAATGCGTGTGAAGCTTATGTTTTTGGAAAAGGCCCAGAGCCTGTGAAGAAGGCGAATTCCTGTGAAGCTTATCTTTTTGGAAAGGCCCAGAGCCTGTGAAGAAGGCGAATGCCTGTGAAGCTTATCTTTTTGGAAAAGGCCCAGAGCACATGAAGAAGGCTAACGCTTGTGAAGCTTATCTTTTGGAAAAGGCCCAGAGCACATGAAGAAGGCGAATGCTGTGAAGCTGTCGCGTTTTGGAAAAGGCCCAGAGCACATGAAGAGGGCCAATGCCCGTGAAGCTTGCTTCCCCAAGAAAGGCCCGGGGCTTGTGAAGAAGGCCAACGCCTGTGAAGCTCGCCGCCCGTGACACTCTCACGTAATAATGAGTTGGGGATGTACACGTCCCGGAGTCTCAGGAGCGCCGGCCTCAGGCCCTGGGGCTCCCTCCCACGCCCAGTGGCAGCACTTAGCTCCGCGCTGGTGAGAAGACGTCGAAGACTAGATTAGGTGCCGGACGCGGCTTTTTCATTTGCTTTCTGCAGTTGGCTTGTTCATTCTCATTTGAAGTTTTATCTAAGCTGTTGCTGTTTTTGATTTGTGGCTCTTTGACCTTTCGCCCTCCTACCTCGATTTCTCTCGCGCAAGGTCTCGCGAGGGGCAGCCTGAGCGCCCTCACGAGTGTTTTCTGCCATTTTCGTTCAAGGTTTCCCAACCTGGGTCCACCACAGGAGCACCCCTCCAGTCTGTGCCTCACGAGCACCGCGACACGAACACAGGACCTGGGTCGGTCGCCCCCCATGGCTGAGGCTGGGAAGTACCTACACGCAGGCGTGCGACCCAAAGGCACGATACTGAAATAGCAGAAACAATACGATGATTAACGGCGAAAGTCCAAACACGCCCCCACGGGGCCCCACACTACTGTCGTTCTACGCAGGAAAAAGAAAAAGGAAGAACAAATCAGGCGCGGCTCGCCCGACACCAGCCCGCGGGGAAGACTCGAGCCGCCTCCGGGGCTCAGGCGGACTCCCTCTCGTGCTTCACCGAGGCGCGACGGCGAGCGGACCCACTACCACCCTCCAGGCAGGCACGACGGCGTGGGGGCTGATCGCGGCCGCTGCTGGAAGAGCCACTGCCCGAAGAAGAATCGATGAAGCTCGAGGAGCCCTGAGCGCCTCCGACCACGCGTGTGTTGTCCTCTCCGTCATCGCCGGGGCTGGGCCCCCAGCCGCGGTCGTCGTCCTCAGGGCAGCACCTAGCACGACGACCATCCTCCCCGAACACCCTCACGTAAAGGGTGGCATCACCGTCGAACTTGAAGTGCAGGGGTGCACCGGCTCGAGGCCACGCAGCGAGACAAGCGTCTGCCGGTAGTGAGTCGAGGCCAGGCTCGGCCACGGGAAACCTCCAACGAAGCCTAGGAGGCCCGACTGCAGCAGCCGTCTGCCTGGAGCCAGAGGCTGCCCGGGGCGCCAGCCGGGAGCTCACCTAGGAGGAAGCGAGGAAGCTGAAGCTGGGCGCAAGTCGGCTACGCCGACCACACAACGAACTCCGGCAACACCTCCATGGCTGTGAAGCGCCTAGGGGGTCATGTCAGTAGCACACCCCTGCCGGCCAGCTGCGTCCATCACTGGCGGAGATCACCTCCAGCGGCCACGGGAGTCGCCGTGGGAGCCACAGGATGTTTATAGGGCGGCCTCGACCGCGCTTGGGTGGGGGAGAGGCAGGCTCAACCTGGCGGGCCTTCCCCTTCTCTGCGGCAGAGAACTTCCTCGGTGGAGCCATGAAGAAGGAGGAGAAGCAAGAGGGACAGACTGGAAGGGCACGCGCTGTTCCGTACTTAAAGCCAGAGGAGGCCAACCACCGGCCTCCATAATCGCAGGTAATCATGACCCGCTTTGCGTGCAGGGACTTGTCAATTCGTGCAGTTGCCGAGGCGTCGTGGGGAAGTGGAGACGCCCACGTCCAATCAACCGCCACGCGACGCCCAAGGCCGCAGGCTGTTAGGGCCCGCGGCGCTTCGCACTTGCCCCTTTGCCTCTCTGCTCGGCCAAGCCCGGGCGTGCCTAGGGCCCGGGGGCTACTGTGGGCGTTCTGGGAATGGGGGTCCCCAGACTTGCCTGCCTGCGGCCTGCGGCGTGGCTCCAAGAGGGGCCCATCATGACCCATCTTCATCAACACAAGCTCAAGACCCTCGCGAGGGTCCAAGCCTCGCGGGGCGGACGACAGGGAGCTTCCTCAGGCACGGCCTCATCAGGCTAGTTCGCGAGGAGGCGGAGAGATCAAGGCGGGGTACCTCACGAGGTGCCCATGACGCAAGCCATGACGACCAAGGGCGCCAGGTGAGGCGCCAGCCACAAGTAGTGTCCTCCTTTCCTCTTTGGTGCAAAGGGAGAAAGCACAGCGAAAGCATCAAGCAAAGGCATCCATTTTGATTGCAACAAGACCAAGACCAGCCCAACGGCAGGAAGGAAGTCATTGTGGAGCCCAAGCAGGCGTCACCACTAGAGCCTTTGACAGTCGAGGACCAACTTTAGTCAGGAAAAGTGTACCAGATGTTCCCCTTCAAAGTGGCCAATTGTTGGCGCCCTTCCCGCTCAATATTTGGGAAGAGGCCCAGGGCCTCTGCCTATAAATAGGACTAGCCTCCCAAAGGGTAGAGGCATCTTGAATCAAGAGAGAGAGAAAGAGAGGGAGCGACTGAACTCCTCCAAGCAGTTCATCTTCCGGCCAAGAACAGACCCTCGCGAGGCTGTTCTTCCTTGTATTGTTCATCACCATCAGCCCAAGAGGCAATCCACCACACCACAAACTAGAGTAGGGTATTACACCACAATGGTGGCCTGAACTAGTATAAACCTTGTGTCTCTTGTGTTGTTCCTTTCGTAGTTTAGATCCTAGCGAGGCGGCGGGGTGCAGGTAGGTAGAGGGCGAGATCTCCGCCCGCACCCAGTGTTCGAACCTCAAGGGTCTGCCGGAACCCGAAATCCGACAGCACCCTCGATGCAGACGGACCGCTTTATGACTTCAAACTAGGGGCAGGCATTCACAAGCCGCCTCACCAGACCGAAGTAGCTACCAGGCAGTGGCTCGCCAGGCCATATCCGGACTATAAGACCCTTCATGGCCTGTTCAGCCGCCTTGTGAAGCTCGACCAGTTTCTTCAACTGGTCTCTCAAGGGCATTGGGTGTTCGGTCCCAGTATACTGAGACCAGAACAACTTCTCCGTTGAGCTCCCTTCCTCGGCCCGGTAGAACTCTGAAAGTGCAACTATCCCTAGGTGGTTTTGGTAATTCATAACAACATATAACTCATTGAGCTAATGCTATTCCAAGTCAAATATTTCAGGAAAGCTCAATGAATGGCATGGCATGGATGATGAAAGTGGATCCCTCAAAATATCAAGGACAAAGGATTGGCTCAAGCTCAAAAGCTCAAGACTCTACATTTTACATTTTAGTGATCCAAGATCACATTGAGTCTATAGGAAAAGCCAATACTATCAAGGAGGGGTGAGGTGTTGCTTAATGAGCCTTTTGCTTCATGTGCTTAGTGATATGCTCCAAAACCCTCAACTACTTTCTCACATCCACATATGACCTAAACCTAAAGTCAAACTCGGCCCTACCGATTCTTTCTATCCGGCACCACCGAGTTCAGATGTCTTAGCCACTGCCACAAACCCTAGGCAAATCGGTCTCACCGATAGGGATCTCGGTCTCACCGAGATGGGATTGTAATCTCTCTATTTCCCTTTCGTAACTTTTCGGTCTCACCGAAAGAGCGAATGGGTCCCACCAAGATTACAATGTAAACTCTCTATTTCCCTTTTGTAACTTTTCGGTCTCACCGAAAGAGCAAATCGGTCCCACCGAGTTTACCTGACCAACTCTCTGGTTAGCTAATTACCAAATTCGGTCTCACCGAGTTTGTGTAATCGGTCTCAACGAGATTATGTTATGCCCTAACCCTAACTGTATCGGTCCTACCGAATAGCTTATCAGTCCCACCGAAAACCCTAACGGTCACTAGGTTTACTAAATCGGTCCGACCGAGTTTTATGATTCGGTCTCACCGAGTTTGGTAAATTGTGTGTAACGGTTAGATTTTGTGTGGAGGCTATATATACCCCTCCACCTCCTCTTCATTCGTGGAGAGAGACATCAGAACAAACCTCCACTTCCAACTTACCAGTTCGAGAGAGAACCACCTACTCATGTGTTGAGGCCAAGATATTCCATTCCAACCATATGAATATTGATCTCTAGCCTTCCCCAAGTTGCTTTCCACTCAAATCTTCTTTCCACCAGATCCAAATCCTATGAGAGAGAGTTGAGTGTTGGGGAGACTATCATTTGAAGCACAAGAGCAAGGAGTTCATCATCAACACACCATTTGTTACTTCTTGGAGAGTGGTGTCTCCTAGATTGGCTAGGTGTCACTTGGGAGCCTCCGAAAAGATTGTGGAGTTGAACCAAGGAGTTTGTAAGGGCAAGGAGATCGCCTACTTCGTGAAGATCTACCACTAATGAGGCAAGTCCTTCGTGGGCAATGACCATGGTGGGATAGACATGGTTGCTTCTTCATGGACCCTTCGTGGGTGGAGCCCTATGTGGACTCGCGCAACCGTTAACCTACGTGGGTTGAAGTCTCCATCAACGTGGATGAACGATAGCACCACCTATCGGAACCATGACAAAAAAATCCATGTCTCCAATTGCGTTCGAATCCTCCAAACCCTTCCCTTATATTCTTGCAAGTTGCATTCTTTATTTTACGCTGCCTATATACTCTTTGAATGCTTGCTTGAATTGCCTGATGATTGCTTGAATTGTTCGAAGATAGCTAAAATATGCCAAAGTCTAAAATTGGGAAAAGGCATAGCTTTTAATTGGTCAAGTATTCTAATCACCCCCCCTCTAGACATACTTCAGAGCTTTGGTCTCCATTTGCTTTGATTTCCATAGCTTTTGGTGGTCATAGCCTTGGTTTCACAACCTAGGATAGTATGGCGTCTAGCAAGGGAAATTATCACCGTAGAGGTCCTTACTTTGATGGCACTAATTTTGCTAGTTGGAAGCATAAGATGAAAATGCATATTCTCGGACATAACCCCGCTGCTTGGGCTATTGTGTGTATTGGTTTGCAAGGTGAATTCTTTGATGGGAGAGAACCGAACCTGAAGCTAGTGCGGAAGAGTTGAAGATGTTGCAATACAACGCTCAAGCTTGTGATATCCTCTTCAACGGATTGTGCCCGAAGAATTCAACAAAATCAGCCGTCTTGTGAATGCAAAGGAAATTTGGGATACTTTGATTGATATGCATGAAGGTACCGACTCCGTCAAGGAATCCAAGTTGGATGTGCTCCAAAGTCAGCTTGACAAGTTCAAAATGAAGGATGGTGAAGGTGTCGCTGAAATGTACTCTAAGCTTGCTCTTATCACAAATGAGATTGCCGGCTTAGGAAGTGAAGAGATGACCGACAGATTCATCATCAAGAAGATCCTAAGAGCATTGGATGGAAAATATGATACCGTGTGCACATTGATCCAAATGATGCCAAATTACAAAGATCTCAAGCTAACGGAAGTCATTGGAAGAATTGTTGCTCATGAGATGTCACTCAAGGATAAGGAGGAACTTCACAACAAGTCAAGTGGCGCTTACAAAGCCTCATGTGAAGCCCCCACATCATCAAGTGACAAACAAACCTTCAATGAAGAACTGAGCTTAATGGTGAAGAACTTCAACAAATTCTACAAGAGTAGAAGCAAAAAAAGAAGCTCCAAGTCAAGGTCCTACAATGACAAAAGATCTTCTAGTCGAGAGCGCAATTGCTACAATTGTGGGAGACCCGGACACTATTCCAATGATTGTACAACACCCTACAAAAGAAGAGAAGATTCTCCCAAGAGAAGAAGTAGAAGAGAAGAATCACCACCAAGAGAGAGAAGGAGTAGAGATGATCGTTATGAACGAAGACCCTCACGGAGAAGCAAGGATTCGGAAAGGAAGGACAAGTCATCAAAGAGCTACACAAAACAAAGACATCAAGCTCATGTTGGTGAATGGGTATCCGCTCCGACTCCGACAATCACTCCGAGAGAAGCTATCACTCCGACTCCGAATATACTCAAGATGAAGGTGTTGCCGGTTTAGCACTTGTGTCAACCAACTCCTACGACATATTTGAATCACCAAATGAAGGAATTGGAAGATACTTCATGGCCAAAGGTCCTAAGGTAACACACCCAGTATGTTGATTTTAATAGTGATGAAGATGACTTGCTAGGTGATGATGATTTACTTGTTGACAACTCTAGTGATGAATACTATGATGAAATGTCAATTAATCATGCTAATCAAGATGAAATGAATGACAATGATAAGGAGAAATTTGAGCGTCTAACTAAAGAACTAAACACTCTTAAGTTAGCTCATGAAACTATCTTTGAAAATCATCGAGAACTTTTAAGGGCTCATGAGAAGTTACGCTTTGAAAAGCTCAATCTTGAGCAAGAGCATGAGTTCCTAAAAGCGATCAATGATGATCTTCGTAAGAAAAGTTCTTCTTATATTGCCAAGCATTTACTCTTATCTACTTACATGCCTCAAGTCAAGTCTAGTAACAAGAACAAAAAGGATTCTTCTTCTAGTAGTAACAATAACAATGCTAAATCCAATATTTTTGCTTCTAGTAGTTCTCTTGATTCCACTAATGATTCTCTTAGCCAAGTTACACTTGAGCAAGAAAACAACTTATTGAAGGGAATTATAGAGAAAGGTGTATACAAGAGCCTTGCCGGGAGTAAGCAATTTGAGGAAATTGTACGCAAGCAAGAAAGGCACCGGAAGAATCAAGGTGTTGGTTTTGAACGAAAATTCAATGCCAATGGAGTTGAGTGGGAAGAAGATCAATACCCCAAGACGAAGTTTGTTCCTCAACAAGAGAAGTATGATCCTACTTCCTTCAAGGGAACACAAGCTCAAGATGATCTTCCACCACAAGACCACAAGAACAAAGGCAAGGACAAGCTTCAAGAGGAGATTGATGCATTTGAAGAAGCACCTAAGGCCTTGGTCAAGTGGGTTCCCAAGACTACGTCAAGTTCTACTTCATCAAGCACAACTACAACCCCAAGGATTCCCATCAAGATGATGTGGATCCTGAAGAAGAAGAACTAGAGAGTTCTTGAGGGTGACTCCGCCAACATTTTTCACTCATATCATTATGGCAAGGACAAGTGCAATCAACTTCCATATCTTGCACTAGTTCAAGGAGTCACAAACCCTCATGTTGGTAAGTCAAGGGACAAGGTATTGAAAGTGCAACTCACTCCAAAGGATTGCTCCAAAAGATCTACATCAACATTGAGCATCCACATCTTCAACACCTACATGAAGTCATCAACGACAACCCAAGGTTAGTTTATCCCTCTAAGGGGGATCTCACATCTAGGGGAGCTTAACTCCAAGAATTGAGTCAAAGCAACTCTAATGATGTGAACACATAAATGCTTTATGTAAAAGTGGTAACCCCACTTGAGCTTAAACGATGAGTATGACCTATGATCAAATGTTCTCATTTGACTCCTAAGTCAATATACTCATATATAGATGACCTAGTCATCACCAATTGTTTGATAGATGCTAGAATTGGTTGTGCATGATTTGCCACATATTTCATTTGTCATTTTATTGTGTGAGCATGTTGGTTGCATATTTTACTCATTCGAGAACATCCACTTGTTGTTTGATTGATTGGTTTCTTTTTCTTTTGCCAAGTGGATGGACAAGAATGCCTAAGAACCTTCTCTAGCTATCTATGCTTTTCTCGTCTCAAAATCTATTCATGCTACATCACAAAATTTGATCAAGTCAGATTCGAACCACTATGTGTGAGGAGCACTCGGAGTCCCCGATTCGTCATAGACTTAAACTTCCAAAACTTCTTGGTGATTTTCGGTCTGACCAATTCCTCCATTTCGGTCATACCGAGATTACTAAGTCGATCTAGGTTTTCAATCTCGGTGCAACCGATTTTAACTTTTCGATCACACCAAGTTGCTGTAACTGTTAACAATTATGCATCTCGGTGCCACCGAGTTGTTCAACTCGATCACACCGACAGTGTCGGGCTATATATATCACACGGGCAAATTTTGGAAAATTTTCTCCGAAACATCTCGCCCGCGCATAGCTTGCTCTGCCTACTTGGTCTATGGATCGTCGACTTCGTCGCCAGCCGCCTCCCGCTGTCAATGGAATTCTCCTCCGCCGTTGCCACCGTAGCGAGTTCACCGCCGAACTAGGGTATGAACTCGATCACTGTGCTATCCCCGTCCGATTCTCAGCACATTGTATTCCTAATGCATCTTGCCACGATTGAAACACTTCTATCCAGTCAAAACAATCCTTAGAATAGGTACGATTCAAAAATTTAGGGTTAGGTTTCCGCTGATTTGGCTAACGCCATTGCACTTGTAAGTCTCGGTCTGACCGAGAATTACAAATCGGTATGACCGATTTTAGAACTTTGTGAAACCCTAGCAGTCTCGGTGCTATCAACTGCGTGACTCGGTTCGACCGAGTTCACTAGTTTAGGTTCCAAAACTGCTTCGGTATCACCGAGTTTGAAAATCGGTAGATCCGAAATGCTTGTGGAAACTAAAACTAAGTTTTTGAATCATTCTTTGCAAAAATCTCTGCATTTTGTGATGCTCATCCACTCTACCTCATATATAACTATTCATGTGGTCAGCAATCAACAAGGCAGCATGTCAGACCAAAGTGACAGCCAAAACAGGTCAGAGGAGCAAATTCAAATGAGTGAGGGCACTAGTCCCTCAAGCAGCTCAGATGAGGGGAGCAGAAGCACTCCCAGTAACTTGCCCAAGGCTGCTACAATAACAAGTAAGAAGAAGACCTCAGAGTCTGAAGATGAAGATTATGTGGCAGCTAAGGATGAGGCCAGTTCCAAGAAGAAAGTGCTCAAGAGAGAGTACAGCTCAACAGCAGTCAAGCCTGGATTGAAGATCAAAAGGCCAGCAGGTAGACAACCTATGTCCAAAGCCAGAGTCTCCACTCAAGCTTCTTTGGAATCCCTACCCAAAGAACCTGATGCTGCTGAAGGAAAGAAAAGGAAGGAAAGGGTCAAGAAGACCATGGCCAGAGTGATTGGGAAACCATCCATGATGGAAGAAGAGGAAGAAGAAGAGGTTGTTGAGCCTGCACCCAAGGCACAAAAGTTGATGGGTGATACCATAAAGTCAGGGGCTGCAACTTCAAAGCCCAAAGCTGCCCCCAAGCCCAAGAGTGCACCAAAGAGGAATACCAGAAGTATACCAGAAACTGAGAAGAACAAGGCTCCAATGCCTGATGTTGATGCTGAGGAAGATGAAGAAGAGCAGGTCCTAAGGAAGCTCAAACCCAAGATCCCAGACCACAATGATGCTCATCCTGTGGCTGAAAACATGAAGATCAGGAGA
Organism: Aegilops bicornis; assembly: GCA_021605145.1. Taxonomy (NCBI): domain Eukaryota; kingdom Viridiplantae; phylum Streptophyta; class Magnoliopsida; order Poales; family Poaceae; genus Aegilops; species Aegilops bicornis. The sequence continues at coordinate 672,089,841 of CM038671.1, read as the reverse complement.
GATCAAGGGTTGAGGCTATGGAGAGAGTCAGATCCATATGCCACTAGGAGAAGGACTGTTGTGGATTACAGGTTCCACACCAATGAACAGCATGACTTCTATGAGACTATCTTATTGGATAAGAAGCCCATAGTTTGTGATATGAGGTGGGTCGACTGGACCTATATTCAGGAGAATGAAGAACACTACCCTGGAGTGTATGAAAACTTTAGTGCTTGTGGAGTTGCAGATTTTGTTGGGCAGAAGCTCACAAATTGGAACGACGAGCTCATAATGCAATTCTACTCCACAGCACATTTCTATCCATATGGCAGGATAGTGTGGGTGTCTGAAGGAACACGATATCGGGCCAACCATAGAGGAATGGGCAAGTCTGATCAATGCCCCAAAGGAAGATGAAGATGACTTGGACATTTATGCCAAGAAGAAGATGGGTCACAACTCAATGTAACACATGTACAAGGAAATCCCAGATGATGCACTTGAGTCCTTCAAGTTTGGATCAGTTCACTATCTTCTGTCAGGGCTGCCTACAATCAACTGGATCCTAAGGCATACTCTTTTGCCCAAATTAGGTGACCACAACATGATCAGAGGGCATGCAATCAATTTGCTTCACGTTTTTGATGTGCCTCAGAAATTCAAAGTCATGAGCCTCATAGTTGAAACTATCAAGAGGACTGCAGCAGATCAGAAGAGGAATTGTGGATATGCCCCACAGATTCAGGAGTTGATTAACTCAAAGATGGGCACAGGGAAGTATCTATTGGATAAGGAACACATGGTTCTCTATCCAGATTTTGAGGACAATCAAGTTGTCATGAATGAAAATGAACCAACATCAGTGCAAGCGCAAGAGAAGAAGGAGAAAGCTAGGAAAGAGAAGGCTGCCAAGATGCCAACTCAAGCAGAGGCATCTGAATACTTTATGAAGAACAAGCAGGAGCAGCTTGATTACTTGATAGCATCAACACTGCGGATTGAGAAGGGGTTGGCCACCCTAACTCAAAACCAGGAGAGCCTGGAAAGAATCATGGAACAAAAATTCTATGATCTAGATGTCAAAGTAACTGAGATTCACCACCGTGGAGCAGCTACAGGATGACATGCAGGAGAGGAAGGGCAGAACAACGACTGATGCATTTTCCAGAGTGCCACGAGCTCAGAGATCAGCTGCAGAGCCAGTTCAAGACACCAGAGTCATTTCATCAGCTCCAGCTATAGCTCCAGCACCACCAGCTCCAGCACCAACTCCTTCAGCTCCTTCTACATCGACTGAAGCCTTCGTTCTTGGAGTTCTCCAGACACCACCACCACCAGAAGACCAAGCCTGAGAGTCGATATAGTCCTATGCATTTTCTAGGAAATTTTTGGTAACTTGTTGCCAAAGGGGGAGAAAAATGTATAGATCATAGGCTTCGAGAGAGAGAGAGAGATTTGCTTTTGTTCTCTCTTGTCTTTTTGGTTGAACTTTATTTGCTTTTGATTGGTTGAGATACTATGCAGTTTCCTGTGAGACATTGATGATCATGTGTTTGATCATAAGCTACACTTATGCTCATTATGATATTATCTTACTTATCCTTAGATGATCATTCACTTTTCTTGGTGATGAGTGCATGTATTCAATCTTTGTTATTTTGAGCGCTCCACCAAGATGTATGTGACATGGAAGAGTAACCCATGAGCCTAATTCCTTGTGCATTTGCAGTCCAAAGCAAATATTTCTATGCACAAATTTAGGGGGGGCTCTTGCTTATCACATACTTCTCAAAGCGATGATGTTTTTCAAATTTTATTATCATTTGTTGAAGTTTTGATCTATATGTTGTCATCAATTACCAAAAGGGGAGATTGAAAGTGCAACTATCCCTAGGTGGTTTTGGTAATTCATAACAACATATAGCTCATTGAGATAATGCTATTCCAAGTCAAATAATTCAGGAAAGCTCAATGAATGGCATGGCATGGATGATGAAAGTGGATCCCTCAAAATATCAAGGACAAAGGATTGGCTCAAGCTCAAAAGCTCAAGACTCTACATTTTACATTTTAGTGATCCAAGATCACATTGAGTCTATAGGAAAAGCCAATACTATCAAGGAGGGATGAGGTGTTGCTTAATGAGCCTTTTGCTTCATGTGCTTAATGATATGCTCCAAAACCCTCAACTACTTTCTCACATCCACATATGACCTAAACCTAAAGTCAAACTCGGCCCTACCGATTCTTTCTATCCGGCGCCACCGAGTTCAGATGTCTTAACCACTGCCACAAACCCTAGGCAAATCGGTCTCACCGATAGGGATCTCGGTCTCACCGAGATCGGATTGTAATCTCTCTGTTTCCCTTTCGTAACTTTTCGGTCTCACCGAAAGAGCGAATCGGTCCCACCAAGATTACAATGTAAACTCTCTGTTTCCCTTTTGTAACTTTTCGGTCTCACCGAAAGAGCAAATTGGTCCCACCGAGTTTACCTGACCAACTCTCTGGTTAGCTAATTACCAAATTCGGTCTCACTGAGTTTGTGTAATCGGTCTCACCGAGATTACGTTATGCCCTAACCCTAACCGTATCGGCCCTACCGAGTTGCTTATCAGCCCCACCGAAAACCCTAACGGTCACTAGGTTTACTAAATCGGTCCGACCGAGTTTTATGATTCGGTCTCACCGAGTTTGGTAAATTGTGTGTAACTGTTAGATTTTGTGTGGAGGCCATATATACCCGGCCCACCTCCTCTTCATTCGTGGAGAGAGCCATCGTAACAAACCTACACTTCCAACTTACAGCCTGAGAGAGAACCACCTACTCATGTATTGAGGCCAAGATATTCCATTCCAACCATATGAATCTTGATCTCTAGCCTTCCCCAAGTTGCTTTCCACTCAAATCTTCTTTCCACCAGATCCAAATCCTATGAGAGAGAGTTGAGTGTTGGGGAGACTATCATTTGAAGCACAAGAGCAAGGAGTTCATCATCAACACACCATTTGTTACTTCTTGGAGAGTGGTGTCTCCTAGATTGGCTAGGTGTCACTTGGGAGCCTCCGACAGGATTGTGGAGTTGAACCAAGGAGTTTGTAAGGGCAAGGAGATCGCCTACTTCGTGAAGATCTACCGCTAGTGAGGCAAGTCCTTCGTGGGCGACGGCCATGGTGGGATAGACAAGGTTGCTTCTTCGTGGACCCTACGTGGGTGGGGCTCTCCGTGGACTCGCGCAACCGGTACCCTACGTGGGTTGAAGTCTCCATCAACGTGGATGTATGATAGCACCACCTATCGCAACCACGACAAAAACATCCGTGTCTCCAATTGCGTTTGAGTCCTCCAAACCCTTCCCTTTACATTCTTGCAAGTTGCATGCTTTATTTTCCGCTGCCTATATACTCTTTGCATGCTTGCTTGAATTGCGTGATGATTGCTTGAATTGTTCAAAGATAGCTAAATCTGCCAAAGTCTAAAATTGGGAAAAGGCATAGCTTTTAATTGGTCAAGTAGTCTAATCACCCCCCCCCCTCTAGACATACTTCAAGGTCCTACAAACTCATGCATCCGATACATCACTGGGTAGATCTCATGAACGCCTCTGGAGAGCTCCGAATTCGGGTAAGTAAAAGAAAAGTTTCCTTCACATGCTTGCTTTGCATAATGAATGCCTTACCCGCCGCTATCTTCTTGATCACCTAAATTTCCTGGAAGGCCTTTGGGCTTCGGCCTTGGCATTTTGTGCGTTCTCGAGGGCCTTCGCAAGCTCGGACCCTTGCGTCTTAGAGTCACGCTCCAAGGACTCGTATTTCTTGCTGAGAGCCTGGAGCTCTTGCTGCACCTCGCCGACTCGGGCCTCTTGCTTCTCTCACTCGATGCGCTCCTTGGCCGCTTTATCTTCGGCCTCGGACAGCGCCTTCTTCAGGGCCGCCACTTCAGTCGTGGCCCCTAGCAAAATTCATGACGATCCTATTACTCAAAAACCACATTTTTCTTTCTCAATATACAGACGGGGTATCACTTACCTTTGTTCTCTTCGAGCTGATTCTTGGTAAGGCCGAGCTCTTCCTTGGACCGCTCAAGGTCCCGCTTCAGTGCGGCGACCTCCGCAGTACGAGCGGCAGCGGCCAGCAGTGAAGCCTGCTTATTGACATAGACACATTCTGATTAGACTCCTGCGATTATTATTTGATCCTCTATTCGGCCTTTCTTTGAGAACACCGAACAGAGCATCAAGGGCTACTGTCTATGTTGTGACATTTTCTTATAACTTGATTACTAACCTCAAAGCCTGTTAGGAGGCTGGCACAAGCTTTAGTCAGCCCACTTTTGGTGGACTGAACCTTCTTGACTACCACACTCATAATAGTGTGGTGTTCTTCGTCAATGGAAGCGCTGCGAAGCACTTCCAACAAGTTGTCTGATGCCTCTGGATGGACAGAGGCCATCGGCACAGACGGCTTGCCCCCCTTAGCGAGGGGTTGCCAGACAAAATCCGGAACCACTAGAGGTTCCGGCGCCGTATTCGGCTTGGGGCTAGACTTGCTGCCCCCAGCGTTAGGGCCCAGGGGAGTCTTGCCCCTCGTGCGCCCAACACCTGGAATGTCGCCTTGGGGCGCCTCCGGAACTGTCTCCCCTTGGTTCAGTTCCCTTTGAGACAACACCTCGGCGTCGTCCGTTGGGCGGGGGGAGGAGGCGGTCGGGAGTGAATCGCTGTTCATATCCGACGGGCCCAAAGAATCACCCGAAGAAGATACATCGATGTGGGCTCGGGATGCACTGCGTAATTGTGTTCGGCATGATAAGAAGCAATAAAATAAAACATACCAAGAACTATTGTGGTATCCGGATACTTACGATTTCGCTAGGGGCTTGTCCCTTGGTAACCACTCCTCGTCGCTAAAAGCGGCCGCCGTGGAACGGTCCGATAGGAGAGTCCTTCCCTTCTTGGACCCTTCGGCCTCCCCAGATGGGGCGGCCTTCCTTTTCTTGTCTCCCCGGCTGGGGGGGGGGGGAGAATTTTCCTTTTCCTCCTCCTCGTTTTCGTGGGAGGAGTGTGCCTCAGTGTTTTCTGACGATGTGTCCGATATAACCTTGCGCCGGAGACCTTTCCTGGTCCCCGTGGCCTTCTTCTTGGCCTTCTTCTCCGACTCCTCGTAAGGCACCGGAACCAGCATCTCCGTTAGGAGATCATCTGCTGGATCTTCGGGCAGGGGGGCTGGACAATCGATCTGCTCCGCTGTCGCTACCCAGTCCTGTTAAAAGGCGTGGAGGCTTAGATCCCTCACACGGTTATACTGGGGAAAAGAACATCTCATGAGATATACAAGACTTACCATATTAGCAGGGCGCTTTGCGCTGAGCCTGCGATCCTCGGTAAGGGGAGGAGGTACCTCGGCGCCCTTGAATAGCACCTTCTAGACGTCCTTGTGCGTCGTGTCGAAGAGCTCTCATAGCGTCTGCTGCTCGGCCGGCTCGAAATCCCATAGACTGAATGCTCGTCTTTGACACGGGAGGATCCGGCGGAAGAGCATGACTTGGACCATGTTGACAAGCTTGATTTTCTTGCTTATCATGTTTCTGACGCAGGTCTGGAGTCCGGCCAGCTCCACCGATGAACCCCAGGATAGGCCCTTCTCCTTCCGTGAGGTGAGCCGCATGGGGATTCCGGATCGAAATTTGGGGCCGCCACCCAGTTGGTGTCATGCTCGGTGATGTAGAACCACCTCGATTGCCACCCCTTTACGGTATCCACATAGGAGCCTTCAAGCCAGGTGACGTTGGGCATTTTGCCCACCATGGCGCCTCCGCACTCCGCTTGCTGGCCGACCACCACCTTCGGTTTAACATTGAAGGTCTTCAGCCACAGGCCGAAGTGGGGCTTGATGTGGAGGAAGGCCTCGCACACGACGATAAATGCCAAGATGTTAAGAATGAAATTGGGGGCCAGATCATGGAAGTCCAGCCTGTAGTCGAACATGAGCCCTCGGACAAATGGGTGGAGGGGAAACCCCAGTCCGCGAACGAAATGGGTAAGAAACATGACCCTTTCGTGAGGCTCGGGGGTGGGGACAATCTACCCCGCATCTAGGAGCCGGTGCGCGATATCTGCGGCTAGGTATCCGGCTTCCCGGAGCTTTGTAATGTTCTCCTCCGTAACGGAGGAGGCCGTCCACTTGCCTCCCGCTCCGGACATGTTTGGAGTGATTTTTCGAGGAAGATGCGAACTTGGGCGCTGGAGCTCGAGTGCGCGAGAATGGATCGGGAAGAAGAAAGCATGGGTGCGAATGGGAGTCCTTATCCCCTTATAAAGGCAGCAGGGATTCTGCGCCTCCCCACTTGCCTGGTAAAACCGCTTATTCCCCAAGCGCCATAATTGATGGCGCGGTTGGGTTACCCACACCCGTATTGATGAGAATCCCGTGAAAAGAGGGACACGATCTCTGCTTCGACAAGACGTGCCAACCAAACCGCCTTGCAACATGTGCAGTGGCAGGCTCGGAAAAACGGTTCGTCGTGACCAGACCACGGTAGAACATCGCGTTAAGAAAAACTGTCAACATATTAGATTTGTGGAAATATTATCCTCTCTACGGTGGTATGTGGAATTTGTTTTGCAGACCGGACACTATCCTTGTGTTCAAAATCTTCTATGGAATATTCGGAGGAGGAACCAGCCTTGCAATGCCGAAGACAATCTGCGCGCCGGACTCATCGTCATTGAAGCCTGGTTCAGGGGCTACTGAGGGAGTCCTGGATTAGGGGTTCGCTTGACCGCCGGGACTATATACTTTGGCCGGACTGTTGGACTATGAAGATACAAGATTGAAGACTTCGTGTCGTGTCCGGATGGGATTCTCCTTGGCGTGGAAGGCAACCTTGGCAATACGAATATGTAGATCTCCTCCCTTGTAACCGACTCTGTGTAACCCTAGCCCCCTCCAGTGTCTATATAAACCGGAGGGTTTAGTCCCTAGGACAACAACAATCGTACCATAGGCTAGCTTCTAGGTTTTAGCCTCTACGATCTCGTGGTAGATAAACTCTTGTAATACTCATATCATCAAGATCAATCAAGCAGGAAGTAGGGTATTACCTCCATCGAGAGGGCCCGAACTGGTAAACATCGTGTCCCCGCCTCCCTGTTACCATCCGCCTTAGACACACAGTTCGGGACCCCTACCCGATATCCGCCAGCTTTGACACCGGCAGGGGGCACGCCTGTGGGTAGGCGCGCCCACCCTCGTGCCTGTGGTGTGGGCCCCTGCCTTGATTCTTTAGCCAATATTTTTTATTATTTCCAAAAATAATCTCCGTGGAGTTTCAGGTCATTCCGAGAACTTTTGTTTCTGCACATAAATAACACCATGGCAATTCTGCTAAAAATAGCGTCAGTCCGGGTTAGTTCCATTCAAATCATGCAAGTTAGAGTCCAAAACAAGGGCAAAAGTGTTTGGAAAAGTAGATACGACGGAGACGTATCAGTGGATCACACCATAGGGTTAGTTGTATGTTGATAGGACTATGTATTAGAGGGCAAGAGTGACAGAAGCTTCAACCTAGCATAGAAATTGATGCATACAGGATTGAAGGGGGACCAATATATCTTAATGCTATGGTTGGGTTTTACCTTAATGAACATTAGTAGTTGCGGATGCTTTCTAATAGTTCCAATCATAAGTGCATAGAATTCCAAGTCAGGGATGACATGCTAGCAGTGGCCTCTCCCACATAAAACTTGCTATCGGTCTAGTAACATAGTCAATTGCTTAGGGACAATTTCACAACTCCTACCACTACTTTTCCACACTCTCTATACTAAATTTATTGCTTCTTTACCTAAACAGCCCCTAGTTTTTATTTACGTGCTCTTTATATTCTTGCAAACCTATCCAACAACACCTACAAAGTACTTCTAGTTTCATACTTGTTTTAGGTAAAGCGAACGTTAAGCGTGCGTTGAGTTGTATCGGTGGTCGATAGAACTTGAGGGAATATTTGTTCTACCTTTAGCTCCTTGTTGGGTTTGACACTCTTACTTATCGAAAGAGGCTACAATTCATCCCCTATACTTGTGGGTTATCAAGACCTTTTTCTGGCGTCGTTGCCGGGGAGCAATAGCGTGGGGTGAATATTCTCGTGTGTGCTTGTTTGCTTTATCACTAAGTAGATTTTATTTGCTATTCTAAGTTGTTCTCTATGTTTAGTTATGGATATGGAACACGAAATACCAAAAAAAATAGGTGTACTTGCTACTCATGGAGATGGGGAACCTCCTAAAACCCTCGATGCTGGTTATGTGAAAAATATTATGCACTACTTTAATAATCCTGAGAAAACCCCATTCAATTATGTAATGGGAGACATGTTGGATCAACGTGAATACTTTAGGGATTATCGCTTGACTCAAAAAGGGAAACTATTATGGGATCAAATTCATATGTTGCATTGGTATGCTCGGGAACTATGCTTGAGATATGATTATACTTGTTGCTCTAGGATGAAGGCTCCACACCTTCCCTTTTCATGCAGATTTAATGATAATAAAACCTTGGCTTCTTATGCTAATGGTACATATGATTACTATGATGTGGAACAAATAGAAGAATTCGTTGCTTTTATGGGTGCTTATGAAATTGAATCTTTGTTTAAAGAGTGTGAAAATCTTTATGATGCTGTTTATAGACCTGAAAATTTTGATATACTTAAATATTGCTATGAGAATTATGAATACAATTCCGATATTGATGAATTTATTAAGAAAGTCTCCGCTGTCCAAGAAGAGACTAATATTTTGCAGGAAACTATGGAAGAAGAAATTACTAAAATTGTGAGCTCATTAGATGAAAAAGATGAGGAGGAGAGCGAAGAACAAAAGGAGGAAGAGCGGATTGATCACTCGTGCCCACCTTCTAATGAGAGTAACTCTTCAACTCATACATTGTTTAATTTCCCTTCGTGCTTACCGAAGGATGATTGCTATGATAATTGCTATGATCCCTTTGATTGTTTTGAAATATCCCTTTTTGATGATGCTTGCTATGCTTGTGGCCAAGATGCCAATATGAATTATGCTTATGGAGATGAACTTTCTATAGTTCCTTATGTTAAACATGAAATTGTTGCTATTGCACCCACGCATGATAGTCCTATTATCTTTTTGAATTCTCCCGACTACACTATATCGGAGAAGTATGCCCTTATTAAGGATTATATTGATGGGTTGTGTTTTACTACTACACATGATGATTTTGATAGATATAATATGCATGTGCTTGCTGCTCCTACTTGCAATTATTATGAAAGAGGAACTACATCTCCGCCTCTCCATGTTTCCAATACGATAAAATTGCAAGAAACTGTTTATACTATGCATTGGCCTTTACTATGTGTGCATGAATTGTTCTTTTAAGACATGCCGATGCATAGGAAGAGAGTTAGACTTCGTCATTGATTGATATATGTTGCTTTGTGCTCACTACTAAATGCTAAATCATTGTTAATTAAAATTGGCTTTGATATACCTTGGGATCCGGGTGGATTCATTACTTGAGCACTATATGCCTAGCTTAATGGCTTTAAAGAAAGCGCTGCTAGGGAGACAACCCGGAAGTTTTAGAGAGTCATTTATTTCTGTTGAGTCCTTTTATAAAGTTTAAAAACAAAAAAATAAAGAGGGGAACCCAAAAATTTTCAAAAAGGAAAGTGAAAGTGAGAGAGACAAGCATTGTTGAAGTGGGAGAGCTCCTTGAACTTTGTTCATGCACACGGAAACTTTGTGAATCTTAAATAGAGAAACTTTTCAATAAAAATAATTATCCCCTTGCACAATTCCATTGTATTATAAAAATAATGTGCCAACGTTTGCCTTTAGGATGTTTACATTGCCTGTTTGTTTGTGCGATGCAAGACAGAAACTTTGGCTGTAGTGCGCGATTTTTTTATTTTTTACTGCTCATACGGTTCTGAAACTTTTTGCACTGTCTTTCTATACAAATTTTTTATTTTGCCTAATTTTTTCAGAATTTTTGGAGTACCAGAGGTATGGTGAATGTTCAGATTACTACAGACTGTCCTGTTTAAGACAGATTCTGTTTTTATGCATTGTTTGCTTGTTCAGATGAAACTATCGATTTCTATCAGTGGATTAAGCCATGGAAAAGTTATATTACAGTAGATACAATGAAAAAATAAAATATGAATTGGTTTGCAACAATACTTAGAGTAGTGATTTGATTTATTATACTAACGGATCTTACCGAGCTTTCTGTTGAGTTTTGTGTGGATGAAGTGTTCGAAGATCGAGGAGGTCTCGATATGAGGAGAAGGAGGAGAGGCAAGAGCTCAAGCTTGGGGATGCCCAATGCACCCCAAGTAAATATTCAAGGAGACTCAAGCGTCTAAGCTTGGGGATGCCCCGGAAGGCATCCCATCTTTCTTCAACAAGTATCAGTATGTTTTCGAATTCGTTTCATTCATGCGATATGTGCAAATCTTGGAGCGTCTTTTGCAGTTAGTTTTTCATTTTTCTTTTATGCACCATGCTGGTATGAGATAGTCCATGGTAGATTTATAGAATGCTCATTGCACTTCACTTAAATATTTTGAGTATGGCTTTATAGAATGCTTCATGTGCTTCACTTATATCATTTGAAGTTTGGATCGCCTGTTTCTCCTCGCATAGAAAACCGCTATTTGTAGAATGCTCTTTTGCTTCACTTATATTTGTTAGAGCGTGGGCATATCTTTTGTAGAAAGAATTAAACTCTCTTGCTTCACTTATATCTATTTAGAGAGATGACAGGAATTGGTCAATCACATGGTTAGTCATTAAATCCTACATAAAACTTGTAGATCACTAAATATGATATGTTTGATTCCTTGCAATAGTTTTGCGATATAAAGGTGGTGATATTAGAGTCATGCTAGTGAGTAATTGTGTATTAGTAGAAATACTTGTGTTGAGGTTTGTGATTCCCGTAGCATGCACGTATGGTGAACCGTTATGTAACGAAGTTGGAGCATGAGGTATTTATTGATTGTCTTCCTTTGTGTGGAGGTCGGGGGCGCGCGATGGTTAACTCCTACCAACCTCCCCCCTAGGAGTATGTGTGTAGTACTTTGTTTTGATGGCTAATAAATTTTTTCAATAAGTATGTGAGTTCTTTATGACTAATGTTGAGTCCATGAATTATACGCACTCTCACCCTTCCAGCATTGCTAGCCTCTTCGGTACCGTGCATTGCCCTTTCTCACCTCGAGAGTTGGTGCAAACTTCGCCGGTGCATCCAAACCCCGTGATATGATATGCTCTATCACACATAAGCCTCCTTATATCTTCCTCAAAATAGCCACCATACCTACCTATTATGGCATTTCCATAGCCATTCGAGATATATTGCCATGCAACTTCCATCATCATCATATACATGACTTGAGCATTCATTGTCATATTGCTTTGCATGATCGTAAGATAGCTAGCATGATGTTTTCATGGCTTGTCCGTTTTTTCATGTCATTGCTACGCTAGATCATTGCACATCCCGGTACACCGTCGGAGGCATTCATATAGAGTCATATCTTTGTTCTAGTATTTAGTTGTAATATTGAGTTGTAAGTAAATAGAAGTGTGATGATCATCATTATTAGAGCATTGTCCCAAAAAAAGAGGCCAAAGAAGCCTAAATAAAAAAGGGGGCCAAATAAGCCCGCCAGAAAAAGGGAATAAAAGGGACAATGTTACTATCCTTTTTCCACACTTGTGCTTTAGAGTAGCACCATGATCTTCATATAGAGAGTCTCTTGAGTTATCACTTTCATATACTAGTGGGAATTTTTATTATAGAACTTGGCTTGTATATTCCGATGACGGGCTTCCTCAAATGCCCAAGTTCTTCATGAGCAAGCAAGTTGGATGCACACCCACTTAGTTCCCAGTTTGAGCTTTCATACACTTATAGCTCTTAGTGCATCCGTTGCATGGCAATCCCTACTCCTCACATTGACATCAATTGATGGGCATCTCCATAGCTCGTTGACTAGCCGCATCGATGTGAGACTTTCTCCTTCTTGTCTTCTCCACACAACCTCCACCATCATATTCTATTCCACCCATAGTGCTATGTCCACGGTTCACGCTCATGTATTGCGTGAAAGTTGAAAAAGTTTGAGAATACTAAAGTATGAAACAATTGCTTGGCTAAAACCGTGGTTGTGCATGATTTGAATATTTTGTGTGGTGAAGATGGAGCATAGCCAGACTATATGATTTTGTAGGGATACCTTTCTTTGGCCATGTTGTTCTGAAAAGTCATGATTGCTTTATTAGTATGCTTGAAGTATTATTGTCTTAATGTCAAACGATAGACTATTGCTTTGAATCACTCGTGTCTTAATATTCATGCCATGATTAGATTACATGATCAAGATTATGCCAGGTAGCATTCCACATCAAAATTATCTTTTTATCATTTACCTACCGAGGACGAGCAGGAATTAAGCTTGGGGATGCTGATACGTCTCCGTCAGATCTATAATTTTGATTGTTCCATGCCAATATTCTACAACTTTTACATACTTTTGACAACTTTTTATACTATTTTTGGGACTAACATATTGATCCAAAGGCTCAGTGCAGTTCCTCGCTTTGTTGCATGTTTTTTGTTTCGCAGAAAATCCATATCAAACGGAGTCCAAAGGGGATAAAAAGTGATGGAGATTTTTTTGGAATATTTATGAATTTTGGGAAGAAGAATCAACGCGAGACGATGCCCGAGGGGCCAAGGCAGGGGGCGCGCCCTGGGCCCTCGTGGCCACGCCGTAAGGCAGTTGGTGCCCTTCTTTCGCCGCAAGAAAGCTAATATCCGGGGAGAGATCGTGTCCAATATTCAGCCCAATCGGAGTTACGGATCTCCGGGGATTTAAGAAATGGTGAAATGGCAGAATCAGGGAAGACAGACGAATGCAGAAACAGAGAGAGACAGATCAAATCTCGGAGGGGCTCTCGCCCCTACCACGCCATGGAGACCAAGGAACAGAGGGAGAACCCTTCTCCTAGCTAGGGAGAAAGCCAAGGAAGAAGGAGAAGAAGGGGGGCTCTCTCCCCCTCGCTTCTGGTGGCGCCAGAACGCCGCCGGTGCCATCATCATCACCGCAATCTTCACCAACACCACCATCATCTTCACCAACATCTACATCACCTTCCCCCATCTATCTACAGCGGTCCACTCTCCCGCAACCCGCTGTACCCTCTACTTGAACATGGTGCTTTATGCTTCATATTATTATCCAATGATGTGTTGCCATCCTATGATGTCTGAGTAGATTTTCGTTGTCCTATCGGTAATTGGTGAATTGCTATGATTGGTTTAATTTTCTTGTGGTCATGTTGCTGTCCTTTGGTGCCCATCATATGAGCGCGCGCGTGGATCACACCATAGGGTTAGTTGTATGTTGGTAGGACTATGTATTGGAGGGCAAGAGTGACAGAAGCTTCAACCTAGCATAGAACTTGATGCATACTGGGATTGAAGGGGACCAATATATCTTAATGCTATGGTTGGGTTTTATCTTAATGAATGTTAGTAGTTGTGGATGCTTGCTAATAGTTCCAATCATAAGTGCATAGAATTCCAAGTCATGGATGACATGCTAGTAGTGGCCTCTCCCACATAAACTTGATATCGGTCTAATAACATAGTCAATTGCTTAGGGACAATTTCACAGCTCCTACCACCACTTTTCCACATTCGCTATACTAACTTTATTGCTTCTTTACCTAAACAGCCCCTAGTTTTTATTTACGTGCTCTTTATATTCTTGCAAACCTATCCAACAACACCTACAGAGTACTTCTAGTTTCATACTTGTTTTAGGTAAAGCGAACGTTAAGCGTGCGTAGAGTTGTATTGGTGGTCGATAGAACTTGAGGGAATACTTGTTCTACCTTTAGCCCCTCGTTCGTTTCGACACTCTTACTTATCGAAAGAGGCTACAATTGATCCCCTATACTTGTGGGTTATCATCTACTCGTCTTCTTTATTGTCTGTTCACCGTATTTTTCTTCTTTTCTTTCAGGTGACAATGCCGCCTTGCGGCAGCAACTGGGCGAGGTCCAAACTGCACTGCGCGCTAAGGAGGCGGAGTGCAGCAAGGCGGCTGAGGAGCGCGACCGCCTGGTCAAGGAGCTGGCTGACCAGGCTGAATGTCACAAGGCGGCCCTTCGGAAGGCGAAGGACAATGAGACCGGCCTCCTGGCCGAGTTCGAAATTGAGCGTTCGAACTCGGGCGAGGAGAAGAAGGCTCTGACTGACGGCTACAGTGAAATCAAGGATGTAATCGATGGTGAGTTGCTTCTTACTTTGCGCGGTCGCCGACTGCTGATGAAGTTGGCTTCTAGCTTCTAATATTTTCGTCTTGTGTAGAGTTCTTCTCCGGCTACTCTGTCGCCGCCAATCAGGCCATCGAGGCGCGCCGCAAAGAGCGGAGGAACGAAGGCGTGGAAATCGCGCCCAATGCGCCACGGACCTTAAACGAGCAGCTTCTCGCCATCTAGTCACGCCTTCAGCCAGCTCATCGAATGATGCGTCGTCTGCAGCGTGTCGGAGCCCAGGTGATGTCAGCCCTCTGGCCCAAACCAACATTCCGCTCACCCCCAGACGGACTGCCGACTGGCTGGAGGTGGCAGTTGGCCGCCTTGAGGCGTGGAAGGGTTCCTCGGCCCGGGCGGGTGCACGCAGGGCCTTGGAATTCATCAAGGCCTGGTACCCCGGGCTGGACCTTGACCAGCTGGCACCTTCCGGCAGGAGGCCACCAGGGAGTTGGCGGCGGTGGCAGCTAAGCTCACTCAGCGTGCGGCGGCGATCGCCGAGTACACCAACACTGACGACTTCATCCCTAAGCTAGACGAGGAGGGTGCCGAGCTGCCGGCCAACTGGTTCGGGCTGAACCCGGCTGATGGCGAAGACTCGGTGGAGGAGATTGCCTCCAGCGACGAAGGCGAAGGCGAGGATAGCTAGGATGGCGAAGACAATGCGCCGGAGGACAGAGCCGATGGCCAACCTCAGCTCGATCGTGCCTCAAGCAGCAAGCCACGTGCGGATGCGTCGGCTGCTGCCGGAGATGATCAAGACGAGATTTACCAGCCGGCCACTCCACCAGCCGGCGCCGCCGACTCCACCAGCCTGCCAGATCTGCCTGCTGCTCCTCTGGCCTAGGCAGCCAGTTTTATCTTTTCCTGCTTTGTAGTTTCTTTGAAGAAAACTTGTTAATTCGCACAATTCCACCCACTGGGGGTGTATTCAAACTTTTTTGAATGCTGGCCAAGGGCCTTTTGATATGTAAATATTGTCTCGCACGAGTTGCGCTTTGCCGAGTTCTACTTTTCTTGCTTTCTGTTCTTTGGTTTTTTTCCTTTGCCGCCTTCCCCTAGCTGCCGCCTTGCTAGCCGGACGGCCGCTCTGTGGTCGGTGGCTAGGTCAAGTGCTTGGCTGTTTTGGGGAGACAAGTACTTTTAGCCGTATTAGAATGTAGCAAGTTAAGTAAGAAGCCGGCCGGCCGGCTGCTCGGCAGCCGGTCGGTGAGGCAAGGAGCCGGCTTGGCATATATGAGTACCTTGATCCTTAGCCATTTTTCATGTGGGCATCATTTCCTGCCTTTGATTCTTGCCAGCCGGACAGTCGCTCTGCGAGCTGTAGCTTGTGGCAAGAGAGGGCCTAGGTGCCAACAGATTACTTGTCCGACTGCAGGTAGCACGACATAGTACAAGGCGGCAAGCCCCCGGGCCGACTGGTCGAACCCGGTGCCAGGCAGAAGAATGAAATAACACATTCATAGGCATAACACTTATCATATAGATAAAAAGGATAGTCCCCGAGTGCTCCTCGAGGGACCCCGGTATCTTAGTACTTAATACAAAAGGTAGCGTGGTACATACTGCATCAACTGTAAAATCTTCGAAGGAGATTTGCATTCCATGGGCGCTCCGACTGCTTGCCGGAGTTGTCTCTCTTGCGTGCTCTGGGCTTCTGTGCGTCGATGAGGTAGTAGGAGTCGTTTCCCAAAGCTTTGCTGATGATGAAGGGGCCTTCCCAAGGGGCTGAGAGCTTGTGCTGGCCGGTTGTTCGTTGGATCAGCCGGAGCACAAGGTCTCCCTCTTGGAAGGATCTAGGCTTGACCTTTCGGTTGTGGTATCAGCGCAGGCTCTGCTGGTAGACGGCGGACCGACTGAGTGCCAACAGCCGGCCTTCTTCAAGCAGATCGACGCCGTCTTCTCGTGCTTCCTTCGCCTCTGCCTCCGTGTACATGGTGACGCGAGGTGAGTCAAACTCAATGTCAGTTGGGATGACAGCCTCGGCACCATATACGAGAAAGAATGGAGTGAAACCGATTGACTTGTTCGGAGTGGTGCGGAGGCTCCAGAGGACGGCCGGCAGCTCATTGGTCCAGCAGCCGGCCGAGCGCTCCAGTGGCTCGACCAGTCGGGGCTTGATGCCGGACAAAATGAGGCTGTTTGCTCGCTCGACTTGGCCGTTTGACTGCAGATGGGCAACGGACACTAAGTCCAGTCGGATGCCCTACGTCGCGCAGAAACGGGCCAAGGCGCCTTTGGCAAAGTTGGTGCCATTGTCGGTGATGATGATGTGTGGTATGCCGTACCGGACGGTGATGTCTGTGATGAAGGTCACAACAGTCGGACCATTGAGCTTCTTGATTGGCTTTGCTTCAATCCACTTGGTGAATTTGTCCACAGCGACAAGCAGATTGGGTCATGCCGCCGCGTGCTGTCTTGAATGGTCCCACCATGTCCAGCCCCCACACGGCAAAGGGCCAAGTGAGAGGGATGGTCTTGAGTGCTGAAGCCGGCAGGTGTTGCTTGGAGCTGAATTTCTGGCATCCCTTGCAATGCTTGACCAGGTCTTTGGCATCTTCTAGAGCAGTCGACCAGAAGAAACCATGGCGGAAAGCTTTCGCAACAAGGGATCTGGAGGCTGCATGGTGACCGCATTCGCCTTGGTGGATATCTTTGAGGATTGCTTGGCCCTTCTCTTGCTCTACGCAGCGTTGGAACACGCCAGTGACTGTGGCACCCTGGCTCATAGCAACCGGTTTACCATGCATTGCCAGCCCAGAGACCATGTCTTCTGGCAACACACAACATCTTGGTATAGAAAACAACCGCTTTATTGATGCTAGCGGATCATAGTTTATATTACAACAGGTGCCGAGGCCAAGTGGCACACACGGTGCGGCTGAACAATATGTACATAATTTAGTGAACATAAAGGGGCCTCGATCATAACAACTACGCAGCAGCGGAACAACGTCGTAGCGGAAACTCCATAGCACAGGGACACCGATGTGGACACGATATAGACTCGAGCAGCACTCCTTTCCAACGAGACTTTCCTGAAATTTGGCATGACACGCCAGGTCAGTACATGGAATGTACTTGCAAGCTCACAACGGGCATAATCATAATGGCAAACAATATCATGATAATTAACCAATTAATAATGCAATAATGTTTCAACATGCCGTGATCGTGCTCTTGTGATAAAAGTCCCTCGGGACTGACTTACCAACCGTGGTCGTTCTTGGATCACAAACTTACCACCATCATGGTCCTCACTAGGGGTATCTCGTGATCCTTACGGCGATCACAACCACGACCAATACTTGGTCTCAAACATCTCGATGGCTTTCCCACCATCAACAACAGTGCAAAGTTCATAACTTAGTGTCAAAATTTAAATTTATTAACATTGACCCATGGTGTGACCTACTACGAGCGTGTCCGTAACCGTGGACTCGGCTATCGATAGATCATTACACTCTGCAGAGGTAGCACACTGTACCACACCACGAAACCCATGGCCTCGAACTCCCATTCGGGTGGACCAACGGAATTTCGATGAAACCCCTCCATTGCCATGACACTCTCCCGGCCACTCTGACTCGCTCGCCATCGGGCTAGTCCTGGGTGGCCCCGTGTCTACCAAAGGTACAACGACCACCGTCATGGCCAAAACGATCCCACAAGGGGACCCGATACCATAATCTCAACAACGGGCAAACAAGGTCATGTCTGCTTATCGGGACAGGGTAAGCATGCCCATAACCTTCCTTAGTTGGAGGCACCGACCAGAGGCATGACAACGGACCGAATCAAGGCCTTCCCATAAAGGAAAATGTGGTTGCACTGGGAAAAACTCGATTCAATGGCACCATGACCCGACCAACGATATATTCAAATTGAGTTATATTTAGGTTCAACTTAAAGTAAAAATGACCGGTGTCATCGCATGCCATGAAAATGCAACACTACATATGCATCACATATTAACGGAAATGACTGAGTCAACTATATTCACACTAAGCATAAACATCAATAACTCATGCCACTTTTCTGGTTAGGATAAACCTCACTTTAAACAGAATATTTTCTAGCAAATTTTATTATTTTACTCATGCAAGAAAATAACTTCAAGTAATTACTCATATGCATAACAATATTATTCTTTCATTACCACAAATGAATCCTAGTTTATTTACCAACTAATTTAGTTTCAAACATTCTGTAAATCAAGCATATTAACTAAAACAAGCACTTAACAGATTATAAATAACATAATAGTTATTTAAATGCATGGATTAAATCTTCAATTCAAGTAATAAAATCATAAATATTGAAATGGCACCATGAAAATGTTGTTGTGGCTTGCCTTAGTGCAGATGAGGTTCACACGCCTTCTGGTGAACCTCAAGACAAGCCTCACCCTATGAAAATAATTTTAAACACAAGAAGAAAATATCAAGAACCCTTCTGAAAATCACCAGAAAATCTACACAGCACATAAAAATCTCGTTTTTGGTGAGCTGTTTGATTTCTTTGCAAAGAACACAATGCAAAAAGAATCAATTCATTTGGACTTATGGTTAAAGAGTTATAGTTGTTTGAAGCTCTACGGAAAATATATATATATGAATTTAAATAAAACAAACTAGGGGGGTGACGTCGAAGGCGTAAAGCCTCGGGGCGCCACCACTCGTACCGCTTCGCGCGCGTACTGAGTGGCTGACTAGCGGGCCCCGCTAGTCAGGCAAGGGGGAGAAGGAGGAAACAGAGGGAGTCGCAGCTTCGCCGGAGCTCACGCCAGCAGCGAGGACTCCTTGGCCAAAACGAGAGGGAGGGATCGAGAGAGGGGATGGAGGCGCACCTGCCCGTACCCATAGCATAGCTAGGGGTGGTCGGACGGCGTCGGAATCGACCTCGCAAGCGGAGGCAGAGAGCGGTGGTCGCCGGAGATGAAGATGACAGCGAACAGAGGCAACTCCAGGGCCTCCAAGTGGACATAACGGCTTCACCTAAGAGTGGCGGAGGCTCTGGAAGGGTCGCCCAGGCCAGGGAGGGGTTGGAGCTACCGCGACGACCCGAGGGGATCGCCGGCAAGCTCGAGCTCCGGGATGGTGGCCCGCGGCTTGCCCGGCCAGGCTACGGTTCTCTACGATGTTGTGGGGTATGTGGAAGTGGAGGATGGTGCTCGAGGAGGCTGGGGGTGGCTCCATTTATAGGCGAGCACCGAGGGGGGTCCGGCTCCCCCAATGGACACCTGGACATGGCGCCTGGCGACGAGCGCCGTCAGTGAGAGGGGGAGAAGGCGACGCAACTCACGCAGGAACTGTGGGCGAACGGGGACGAGCACAGGGGCACTGGGGTGGCGACAAGCACAGTGCGCACCACACTGTTATGTTGGCCGGACCGCGCCCGTGCTCGCTGCGGCGAGCTACGGCATCGGCGAGTGCCAGGGTGGAGTTAAGGGGGTTGGGACGAAGATGGTGGCGAGGTTTGGCATGCTTTGGCAGTCAGGGAAGCGAGCACGCGCGAAACAGAGTGCTCGGCGGCACTAAGAGCACGTCGACACGCAGGCTGGCATCGTGTACACGCGTGGTCACTGCGTGAACTCTGCCCTCAGGCTGACCTACGTCCAAAGTTCATGTCTGGCTTGTTGTTCGTGGTAGTTTTGAAGATTACCACGCTTTAGTTTGGATCCATATGCAGTAGAAAAGATTTCACAAGCCAGGTAAGTTTCTGATCATTAACTTTGAGAGGTTACTGAGGTCAAATGGCTGGGAGTTGGGAGCTGGGCTTTGGAGGCTCGACTAAGGTGATGATGCACAAGAAAGATCAGGCTCATTGGAACATGTAAAATGGTAGTTGCTGTAGAAACCACCATTTCTGTCCAGAACAGAAAATATTTTTTGTAGGAAAAATATTCCAAAAAGTGGTGCAATATTTTTGCTCAGGAAGGTGCCCTAGGGTTCAAAGGATTTTTGTGAATTTTCTCAGATTTTTGTGGGCAAGAAAAATTGGGGTTGCTTTGGAGCACATTGAGCTAGCTAGGGTTTTAGAGAGGAAAATGAGTATTTTTCATTAAAGAAAAATATTCCAAATATTATTTTGGGGTGAACCAGAGAGGGAATGATGAGTAGAGAGGGAAATGAGGCACTTGGGTGAAAGCCAAGGGTACCCAAGTGTTTAAGTCCATATGAAAAGATTCAAAAACTCCAAATTTCAAAATAAATCCAAATGAAAATCAGGCAAAAAGAAAAGGGCAAATACGAGGCTCTCACAGTGACGCTGCGCCTGACGAGCTCTCTGTTGACGATCTTGTAGGATCCTGCCCGGCGCTGCACTTGCCGGGCCGAGATCTCATCAGCCGGCAGCTCTTTGTTTACCAGGAAGTTGAGGATGGGCTGCGTCCATGGTGGTGCTTCAATTTCTCCTACTACCACCATGGCTACTTGTATTAGGGAGGTTGGGTTGGGAGGTGGCGGGTTGGAAGGTGGCGCGTTGGAATCGACCGCTGCTTGCTGCGTTGTTGAAGTCCTTGAGCCGGGCTCTGAAGTCCCCGGGCCAACTGCTGAAGTCCCCGGGCCGGGTTCTGAAGTCCCCGGGCCGGGTGCAAGTGCAGCAGTCCCCGAGCCGCCTGCCGAAGTCCCCGGGCCGACTGCTGAGGTCCCCAAGTCGGATCCGACTATTCCAGGGGCAGCCGGCACGAAGGTGGAGTCGGATTCTGGAGAGGGCTTGATGGACGGCTTGAGGAGGCGCTGAAGGGAGACGCCGGCTGGTATGGCTTGCAGGGTGGAACCGATTCGTGGCAGGGCAAGCTCGTTGTCGGACCTTGGTATGTGAAGGAACTCACACCCTTCAAAGTATCCACTGAGTTGCTGGACGAGGAAGCGGTAGCCTTCCATGTTTGCATCCTTGGCGTCCCAGTCGCCAGACGACTGTTGGACCACCAAGTCCGAGTCGCCGTAGCACAGGATCCGGCGGATGCCGATCTCTTTGGCCAGCCGGTGTCCATGTACTAGTGCCTTGTACTCGGCCGCATTGTTGGAGGCGGCAAAGTGGATTTGCAATGTGTATCTGAGCTTGTCGCCTTTGGGAGAGGTGAGGACAACGCCGGCTCCCAAGCCGATTCTCATCTTCGAGCCATCGAAGTGCATCCGCCAATGAGTGGAGTCCGCAGATGGCGGCAGGTACTGGGTCTCGGCCCAGTCGACAAGGAAACCGGCCAGTGCTTGGGACTTGATGGCGGTGCGAGGCTGGTAGAAGATGGTGTATGGGGCCAAATCAATGGACCACTTGGCTACTCGGCTTGATACATCTATGATGCCTATGATCTCAGCAAGTGGTGCGGTGCAGACAACCGTGATGGCGTTCTCTTGAAAGTATGGCTTGAGCTTCTTGGCGGCGAAATATACGCCGTAGCACATCTTCTGATAGTGGGGGTAGTTCTGCTTTGAGGCTGACATCACCTCACTCAAATAGTACACGGGCCTCTGGACCGGCTGTGCCTTGCCGTCTTCTGGAAGCTGAACCACAATGACTATGTTGACCACCCGGCTGGTTGCGGCAATGTAAAGGAGCATGGGCTCTTTAGCAGTAAGAGCCGCCAGGACAGGCGGCGTGGTCAACATCTACTTCAGCTGAAGGAAAGCTTCATCCGCCTTGTCATTCCACTCGAAGTGAGTGGTTTTCTTCATGAGCTGGTACAGGGGAAGGGCTGATTCGCGTTCGGTACTTTGATAATTTGATATGTGGGTGGACCGGTGCTTGGGTGCTGTTGTCACTTGAACAAACATCCCACTTATGATTAACCTCTATTGCAAGCATCCGCAACTACAACAAAAGTATTAAGGTAAACCTAACCATAGCATGAAACATATGGATCCAAATCAGCCCCTTACGAAGCAACGCATAAACAAGGGTTTAAGCTTCTGTCACTCTAGCAACCCATCATCTACTTATTACTTCCCAATGCCTTCCTCTAGGCCCAAATAATGGTGAAATGTTATGTAGTCGACGTTCACAGAACACCACTAGAGGCTAGACAACATACATCTCATCAAAATATCAAACGAATACCAAATTCACATGACTACTAATAGCAAGACTTCTCCCTTGTCCTCAGGAACAAACGTAACTACTCACAAAGCATATTCATGTTCATAATAAGAGGGGTAATAATATGCATAAAGGATTTGAACATATGATCTTCCACCAAATAAACCAACTAGCATCAACTACAAGGAGTAATCAACACTGCTAGCAACCTACTAGCACCAATCCCGGACTTGGAGACAAGAATTGGATACAAGAGATGAACTAGGGTTTGGAGATGAGAGGGTGCTGGTGAAGATGTTGATGGAGGTTGCCCTCTCCCGATGAGAGGAGCGTTGGTGGTGATGATGATGATGATTTCCCCCTCCCGGAGGGAAGTGTCCCCGGCAGTACAGCTCTGCCGGAGCCCTAGATTGGTTCCGCAAAGGTTCCGCCTCATGGCGGCGGAGTCTCGTCCCGAAAAGTTGCTTCCAGTTTTTTCTCATCGAAAGACTTCATATAGGAGAAGATGGGCATCGTAGAGCCACCAGGGGGCCCACGAGGTAGGGTGCGCGCTCCAGGGGGGGCGCGCCCCCCACCCTCGTGAGCAGGGTGTGGGCCCACTGGCCTTCATCTTTGGCGACGATTTTTCTTTATTTATTTTAAGATATTCCGTGGAGTTCCAGGACTTTTGGAGTTGCACATAATAGGTCTCCAATATTTGCTCCTTTTCCAGCCCAGAATTCCAGCTGCCGGCATTCTCCCTCTTCATGTAAACCTTGTAAAATAAGAGAGAATAGCCATAAGTATTGTGACATAATGTGAAATAACAGCCCATAATGCGATAAATATCGATATAAAAGCATGATGCAAAATGGACGTATCAACTCCCCCAAGCTTGGACCTCGCTTCTCCTCAAGCGAAAAGCCGATAACAATAAATATGTCCTCATGTTTAGAGGTAGAGGCGTCGATAAAAATAAAATACGGACATGAAGGCATCATGATTGTTCTCATAACAACAACATATATAGATTTTGTCATATGATTACTTATGTTCAAGTGATGATCTTTTCACAATGCAAAAGTATGAATCAGAAACCTTATTGAGCACCAACAAATTATAACCTCGGTCATTGAAGCAATTGCAATTTATCATAACATCGGAAAGAGTCTATGTCAGAGCTTAAAAGCAAGTCCACATACTCAACTATAATTTAGTCCTTCATAATTGCTAACACTCACGCAATACTTGTGGGTACGGAGTTTTAATCGGACACAGAGAAAGATAGGGGCTTATAGTTTTGCTCCACAACCTTTTACCTCAAGGGTAATGTCAACAATAATAATTCATGCTCCCCTACATCCGATTAGATATGTATATCATGTTCTTTCCAACATGCTGGGCTTGCCAAAGGATAAAATGAAAAAGGAAGGGTGAAGACCACCGTGACTCTTGCATAAGGTAGAGGATAATAATAAAAGTTAGGCCCTTCGCAGAGGGAAGCAGAGGTTGCCATGCGCTTTTATGGTTGGATGCACAAAATCTTAATGCAAAAGAACGTCACTTTATATTGCCCCTTGTGTGTGGACCTTTATTATGCAGTCCGTCGCTTTTATTACTTCCACAACAAGTTCGTACAAAGCTTATTTTCTCTGCACTAATAAGTCATGTATATTTAAAGAGCAATTTTTATTGCTTGCACCGATGACAACTTACTTGAAGGATCTTACTCAATCCATAGGTACATATGGTGGACTCTCATGGCAAAACTGGTTTAAGGATTTCGGAAGCACAAGTAGTATCTCTACTTGGTGCTGAGAATTTGGCTAGCATGAGGGGGAAAGGCAAGCTCAACATGTTAGAGGATCCATCACAACATACTTTATCTCAGATATAAGAAAACATAACTCATCACGTTGTCTTCCTTGTCCAACATCAACTCTTTAGCATGTTGTATTTTAATGAGTGCTCCCAATCATAAGAGATGTCAATGATAATATATCTATATGTGAAAACCTCTCTTTCCTTATTACTTCCTATTAATTGCAACGATGACCAAAGCTATATTTGCCAACTCCCAATAACTTTCAATCATCATACTCTTTCTATGTGAAGTCATTACTCTCAATAAGATCAATATGAATTCTTTTTTTATTCTTTTTCTTCTTTCTATTCTTTTATTCACCCAAGATCATGGCAAAACAATCAAGCCCTTAACTCAACACTAAACTTTATTATATATATAGCTCACGGACTCGATTACATAGAGGGATCATAAAGCAAAACTCAAAACTAGATCATGCCATAAAATTTATTCTACTAGATCAAGATACTACTAATAGGATCGAACTAAGAAAAACGGTAAAGATAGGAGTTGTGATGGTGATACGATCAGGGCACCTCCCCCAAGCTTGGCAGTTGCCAAGGGGAGTGCCCATACCCATGTGATTATGTCTCCTTCTTTGTTGTTGGTGAAGGTGGAGGTGATGGATAGTCGCACATCGAGCGTAAAAGGTCCTCCAACTTGCGGATAATGCCCTTGAGTGCAACAATATGCTCCTTCAACAAAATATTTTACTTGTGAGATACTTGTTTTGAATACGAGCTAACTCAATTATCTTGAAAGCTTCGATTTCAGTTGGGGTGAGAAAGTTGTGATCAAGTTGGAGGGTGTCTTCTGCTGCCGGAGTTTGGTCCTCCGTGGCCTTCTTGATCCTTTCATCCTTGTTGACCTTCATGGGTTCTTCCCTCTTCAGATCTATCTTCATTAGCCAAGCATTGTTGTTACCATTGTTGGAGGAGGGGGACGACATTATGCCTAGCCTTGAAAACCCTGACAGAAAACAGCTCGAAACAAGAACAGGAGAGATTTGCGTGATACGAGAGTCAAAATCTTCGGGAGAATATATAATGAATTTTTACCGACCAAAATACGTATCGTGCAAGAAAACGGAGTCCGGAGGGCACACGAGGTGCTCACGAGGTAGGGGGGCGCGCCCAGGGGGTAGGGCGTGCCCACCACCCTCGTGGGTCCCTCGTGTCCTTCCCGGACTGCCACTTATTTTTCTATTTTTCTAAATATTCCAAATCGGAGAAATATTGCCTTAAAATTGTTTTGGAGTCGGTTTACTTACCGTACCACACACCTATTCCTTTTCGTAGTCTGAAACAGTCTGGAAAGTGTCCCTTATGTATTCCTCCGGGGTTACGGTTTCAATAATATTGGTTTCAACATTTATGGGATTACCTGAGATATAATGTTTGATCCTTTGACCGTTTACCACCTTCGGATTTGTGCCTTTGAAGTTGTTGATTTTATGGCACGGAACGATAGACCTCCTCGATAATGTAGGGACCTTCCCATTTAGAGAGAAGTTTTCCTGCAAAAATCTTAAACAAGAGTTGTATAGCAATACATAATCACCTACATTAAACTCACGCTTTTGTATCCTTTTGTCATGCCATCTTTTAACTTTTTCTTTAAATAACTTGGCATTTTCATAAGCTTGGGTTCTCCATTCATCAAGTGAGCTAATATCAGATAACCTCTTCTCACCGGCAAGTTTGAAATCATAGTTGAGCTCTTTAGTAGCCCAGTATGCCTTATGTTCTAGTTCGAGAGGTAAGATACATGCTTTTCCATAAACCATTTTATACGGAGACATACCCATAGGATTCTTATATGCAGTTCTATAGGCCCATAATGCATCATCAAGTTTCTTGGACCAATTCATTCTAGACCTATTAACAGTCTTTTGCAAAATTAATTTGAGCTCTCTATTGCTCAATTCTACTTGACCACTAGACTGTGGGTGATAAGGAGATGCAATTCTATGGTTAACATCATATTTAGCAAGCATTTTATGGAAAGGACCATGAATAAAGTGTGAACCACCATCAGTCATTAAATATCTAGGGACTCCAAACCTCGTAAAAATAAGTTCCTTAAGCATTTTAATAGAAGTGTTATGATCAGCACTACTAGTTGGAATAGCTTCTACCCACTTAGTAACGTAATCAACAAAGAACCAAAATATGTGTATATCCATTAGAGGCAGGAAAAGGTCCCATATAATCAAAACCCCAAACATCAAATGGTTCAATGACAAGTGAATAATTCATAGGCATTTCTGGACATCTACTAATATTACCAATTCTTTGACATTCGTCGCAAGATAAAACAAACTTACGAGCATCTTTGAAGAGAGTGGGCCAATAAAAACCGGATTGCAATACCTTATGTGCAGTTCTGTCTCTAGCGTGGTGTCCTCCATAAGCTTCGGAGTGACACTTGCGTAGGATTTTTTTCCTGCTCATGCTCAGGCACACAACGTCTAATAACACCATCTACTCCTTCTTTATAAAGATGTGGGTCATCCCAAAAGTAATGTCACAAATCATAGAAGAACTTTTTCTTTTGTTGGTATGTGAAACTAGGCGGTATAAATTTAGCGACAATATAATTAGCATAATCAGCATACCATGGAGTGTTACGAGAAGTGCTTATGACATTTAATTGTTCATCAGGAAAGCTATCATCAATAGGTAGTGGGTCATCAAGAACATTCTCTAACCTAGATAAGTTGTCTGCAACGGAGTTCTCAGCTCCTTTTCTATCAACAATATGCAAATCAAATTCTTGCAGCAGGAGAACCCATCTAATAAGTCTAGGTTTAGCATCTTTCTTTTCCATAAGATATTTAATTGCAGCATGATCAGTGTGAATAGTTACTTTAGAATCAACAATATAGGGTCTGAATTTATCACAAGCAAACACAATCGCTAAAAGTTCCTTTTCGGTAGTAGCATAATTTCTTTGAGCATTGTCTAGAGTCTTACTAGCATAATGGATAACATTTAATTTCTTATAAACTCTTTGCCCTAGAACAGCACCTACAGCATAATCACTAGCATCACACATAATTTCAAAGGGTAAATTCCAATCAGGTGGCTGAACAACATGTGCAGAGACTAATGCTTTCTTAAGTATTTCAAATGCTTCTACACAATCATCATCAAAGACAAATGGTACATCTTTTTGTAATAAATTAGTCAGAGGCCGAGAAATTTTTGAGAAGTCCTTAATGAACCTCCTATAAAATCCGCGTGACCAAGGAAACTTCTTATAACTTTGATGTCCTTGGGACATGGCATCTTTCAATAGCATCAACCTTGGCTTTATCAACTTCAATACCTCTTTCGAAACTTTGTGCCCCAAGACAATACCTTCATTAACCATAAAGTGGCACTTTTCCCAATTCAAGACAAGATTAGTTTCTTCACATCTCTGCAAAACTTCGATCAAGATTGCTCAAGCAATCATCAAAAGAGGAACCATAGACGAAAAAGTCATCCATGAAAACCTCACAAATCTTTTCACGAAGTCAGAGAATATAGCCATCATGCATCTTTGAAAGGTAGCAGGTGCATTACATAAACCAAAAGGCATACGTCTATAAGCAGAAGTACCAAAAGGGCATGTAAAAGTAGTCTTTGATTGATCTTTAGCCGACACAGGTATTTGAAAGAAGCCAGAATGACCATCTAGAAAGCAATAATGTGTATGTTTGCATAATCTTTCTAGCATTTGATCAATAAAAGGCAAGGGGTAATGATCTTTCTTAGTAGCTTTATTTAATTTGCCGAAATCAATTACCATCCTATAACATGTGATAGTTCTTTGAGGGATCAATTCATCTTTATCATTAGGGACAACAGTAATACCTCCCTTCTTAGGGACACAATGGACAGGACTTACCCACTGACTATCAAAGAACGGGATAAATTATACCTGCCTCCGTAAGCTTGAGTATTTCTTTTCTTACCACTTCTTTCATTTTAGGATTCAAACGTCGTTGAGGATCACGAACTGGTTTGGCATCCGCTTCAAATTTATTTTATGTTGACATAGAGTGGGACTAATGCCTTTAAGATCATCAAGAGTATATCCAATAGCGGCACGGTGCTTCTTGAGTTTTCAATAATCTTTCTTCTTCATGCTCTGAAAGGTTAGCACTAATAATAACAGGATATATTTTCTTTTCATCAAGATAAGCATATTTAAGATTATCAGGCAATGGTTTAAGCTCAAACACGTGATCACCCTTGGGTGGAGGGGGATCCCCAAGGATTTCAACAGGCAAATTATGTTGCAGAATAGGTTCCTGTTTAAAGAATACTTCATCTATTTCCCTTCTTTCATTCGTGAACATGTCATTTCCATGGTCTAGCAAATAGTGTTCTAAAGGATCACTAGGAGGTACGTCAATAGAAGCAAGACCAATAATTTCACCCTTACTAGGCAATTCTTCCTCACGATGTTGTTTACTAAATTTAGAGAAATTAAACTCATGAACCATATCATCCAAGCCAATAGTAACAACATTCTTTTTGCAGTCTATCTTAGCATTAACAGTATTCAAGAAGGGTCTACCAAATATAATGGGACAAAAGCTATCTTGTGGAGAACCAAGAACAAGAAAATCAGCGGGATATTTGGTTTTTCCACACAAGACTTCAACATCTCTAACAATTCCCATTGCAGATATAGTACCCCTATTGGCAAGTTTAATTGTAACATCAATATCTTCTAACTCAGCAGGTGCAATGTCATGCATAATTTCTTTGTATAAGTCAATGGGTATAATGCTAGCACTAGCACCCATATCACATAAGCCATGATAACAATGATCTCCTATTTTAACAGAAATAACAGGCACGCCTACCACAGGTCTATGTTTATCTTTAGCACACGGTTTAGCAATTCTAGCAGTTTCACCGCAGAACTGAATAACATGCCCATCAATATTATCAGACAAGATATCTTTAACAATAGCAATATTAGGTTCTACCTGGACTTGCTCAGGAGGTGTATAAGTTCTAATATTGCTTTTATGAACAACAGTTGAAGCTTTAGCATGATCCTTTACTCTAACAGGGAAAGGTGGTTTCTCAACATAAGAGGTAGGAACAATAGGATCATTATAAGTGACAGTCTTTTCTTCAACTTTAATAGGTGCAGCTACTTTTACTTCTATGGGAGGATGATATTTAAACCACTTCTCCTTAGGGAGATCAACATAAGTAGCAAAAGATTCACAGAAAGAAGCTACTATCTCAGAGTCAAGTCCGTATTTAGTGCTAAACTTACGGAAAATATCGTTATCCATAAAAGATTTAACACAATCAAACTTAGGTGTCATACCTGACTCCTTACCTTCGTCGAGGTCCCAATCTTCAGAGTTGCGTTTAATTCTATCCAATAAATTCCATTTAAATTCAATAGTCTTCATCATAAAAGAGCCAAAGACAAGAAGTATCAAGCATGGTGCGATTGTTATCAGAAAGCCGAGCATAAAAATTCTAAAGAATTGTCACTCTTGAGAGCTCATGATTGGGGCATGAATATAACATTGATTTAAGCCTCCCCCAATCTTGAGCGATGCTTTCTCCTTCGCGAGGCAAAAAATTATATATATAATTGCGATCACGATGAACAAGATGCATAGGGTAATACTTTTGATGAAATTCCAATTTCAATCTTTTATAGTTCCATGATCTCGTATCATCACATAGCCTATACCATGTCAATGTGTCTCCCTTCAAATATAAAGGAAGACCTTCTTCTTAACAACATCATCGGGTATACCGCAAGCTTAAATAGTCCACAAACTTCATCCACATATGTAGATGTTCATCAGGATGCTTTGTTCCATCTCGCAAAAGTGTTAGCTAGCAGTTTTTCCATCATACCGAAGGAACTTCAAAAGGAGTTTCATTTTCAATAGGTTTAGTAGGTTGAGGAGCAACTCTTTGCTCTCTTGGGACGAGGTGAAGATACCCCGAACATGCCCCTCAGAGAATTACTTTCCATAGTAACAAGTGACAGAAAATTTCAGCACACTATATAAATTTTTCCTTATCAAATTCCACCTACCAAAGGCGCTTCACTCCCCGGCAACGGCGCCAGAAAAGAGTCTTGATGACCCACAAGTATAGGGGATTTATCGTAGTCCTTTCGATAAGTAAGAGTGTCGAACCCAACGAGGAGCAGAAGGAAATGATAAGCGGTTTTCAGCAAGGTATTCTCTGCAAGTACTGAAATAAGTGGTAACAGATAGTTTTGTGATAAGATAAATTGTAACAAGCAACAAGTAACAAAAGTAAATAAAGTGCAGCAAGGTGGCCCAATCCTTTTTGTAGCAAAGGACAAGCCTGGACAAACTCTTATAATAGGAAAAGCGCTCCCGAGGACACATGGGAATATCGTCAAGCTAGTTTTCATCACGTTCATATGATTCGCGTTCGGTACTTTGATAATTTGATATGTGGGTGGACCGGTGCTTGGGTGCTGTTCTTACTTGAACAAACATCCCACTTATGATTAACCTCTATTGCAAGCATCCACAACTACAACAAAAGTATTAAGGTAAACCTAACCATAGCATGAAACATATGGATCCAAATCAACCCTTACAAAGCAACGCATAAACTAGGGTTTAAGCTTCATCACTCTAGCAACCCATCATCTACTTATTACTTCCCAATGCCTTCCTCTAGGCCCAAATAATGGTGAAGTGTTATGTAGTCGACGTTCACATAACACCACTAGAGGCTAGACAACTACATGTCAACAAAATATCGAACGAATACCAAATTCACATGACTACTAATAGCAAGACTTCTCCCTTGTCCTCAGGAACAAACGTAACTACTCACAAAGCATATTCATGTTCATAATAAGAGGGGTAATAATATGCATAAAGGATTTGAACATATGATCTTCCACCAAATAAACCAACTAGCATCAACTACAAGGAGTAATCAACACTACTAGCAACCTACTAGCACCAATCCCGAACTTGGAGACAAGAATTGGATACAAGAGATGAACTAGGGTTTGGAGATGAGAGGGTGCTGGTGAAGATGTTGATGGAGATTGCCCTCTCCCGATGAGAGGAGCGTTGGTGGTGGTGATGATGATGATTTCCCCCTCCCGGAGGGAAGTGTCCCCGGCAGCACAGCTCTGCCGGAGCCCTAGATTGGTTCCGCTAAGGTTCCACCTCGTGGCGGCGGAGTCTCGTCCCGAAAACTTGCTTCCGGTTTTTTTCTCATTGAAAGACTTCATATAGGAGAAGATGGGCATTGGAGAGCCACCAGGGGGCCCACGAGGTAGGGGGCGCGCCCCAGGGGGGCGCCCCCCACCCTCATGAGCAGGGTGTGGGCCCCTGGCCTTTATCTTTATGACGATTTATTTTTGTTTATTTATTTTAAGATATTCCGTGGAGTTTGAGGACTTTTGGAGTTGCACGTAATAGGTCTCCAATATTTGCTCCTTTTCCAGCCTGAATTCCAAATTGCCGGCATTCTCCCTCTTCATGTAAACCTTGTAAAATAAGAGAGAATAGCCATAAGTATTGTGACATAACATGAAATAACAGCCCATGATGCGATAAATATCGATATAAAAGCATGATGCAAAATGGACGTATCAAGGGCCTTCTCGCCCGGCCGACTGATGAAGCGGCTGATGGATGCCAAACAGCCGGTAAACTTCTGGATGTCTCGCAGTCGGGTGGGTGTCTCCATCCTGTCAATGGCCGTGATCTTCACAGGGTTGCACTCGATGCCGCGTTCGGAGATCAGGAAGCCGAGGAGCTGGCTGGCTGGTACTCCGAACACGCACTTCTCTGGGTTGAGCTTGATTTGAAAACGATGCAGATTGTCAAAAGTTTCCTTGAGATCTTCCAAGAGTGTGCCGTGCTTCTCCGTCTTCACCACAATATCGTATACATAGACGTGGTTATTTCTACCGAGTTGCTTGAGGAGGCACTTTTGCATGCAGCGCTGAAAGGTGGCACTGGCATTTCTCAAGCCGAATGTCATGGTCAGGTAGCAGAAGGCTCTGAATGGTGTGATGAAGGCGTCTTCAGGCGGTCGGCCAGGTTCAGCTCGATCTGGTGATACCCTGAATAGGCATCCAAAAAACTCAGGAGCTCGCATCCAGCTATGGAGTCTATCACTTGGTCAATCCGTGGCAAGGCGAACGGGTCTTTGGGGCAAGCTTTGTTGAGGCTGGTATAGTCAATACACATGCGCCACTTGTTATTCTTCTTCAGTACAAGGAATGGGTTGGCAAGCCACTTTGGAAAGAACACTTCCATAATGAAGCCGGCTACCAACAGGCGGGCGATCTCTTCTCCGACAATTCTTCTCTTCTCCTCCGACAGGCGGTGGAGGGGCTGCTTGACCGGCTTGGCATCTGCTCTGACGTGTAGCTTGTGCTCGGCGAATTTCGTCGGAACACCTAGCATGTCTTTGGGAGACCATGCAAAGACGTCCCGATTCTCACGGAGGAAATCGACGAGCTCGCTTCCCTATTTGCTGTCAAGGGTGGTTCCTATGAGAGTGAACCTCTCCGGGTGCTCGGGGTCCAAGGGGATCTTCTTAGTTTCTTTGGCTGGCTGGAAGGAGGGCTGGGTCTCTGACTCTTTGGGTTCTGGTGACAGGTCCGGCTGCTTGCTGGCCATGGCTACTGCCCGGTCCAGGAGCATCTTCTCAGCAGCAATTACCAGGGACTCGGCCAGCCGGCTGCTGACTGCGGCGCAGTCGGCCGACTTCTTGTAGTCCCCGTCTATAGTGATAATGCCCTTGGTTCCTGGCATCTTCATCTTGAGGTAGGCATAGTGTGGTACTGCCATGAACTTGGCCAGAGCAGGTCGGCTAAGCAGTGCATGATAAGGGCTCTCCCGGTCCACCACCTCAAACCAAATAGCTTCATGGCGGAAACGATTCTTGTCTCCGAAGGGGACATCTATCTTGATCTTGCCGATCGGTGAGCAGGAAAGGCCGGGCACAATGCCTTGGAAAACAGTCCGACTGGGCTGGAGCTACTTCGCTTTGATGCTCAACTTCTCCATGGTATCGCGGTAAAGGATGTTGATGCTGCTGCCGCCATCTATCAGGACTCGGGAGAAACGAACAGCTCGCCTCTTTGTTGCAAAGGTTGCATCCAACACCAGGGCATAGGAACCCAAAGAAGGCATCACTTTCTGGTGGTCGGCTCGGCTCCAACTGATGGGCTTCTCGGACTAGTGCATGTATTCTGGGACTTCAGAGGCAACAACGTTGACTTCTTAGCGTTGCTGACGCCGGCTACGCTTATCATCAACCTGGCTGGTGAAGACAATGTATGCTCCGTGTTCTCCAGGAAATTTATCTTGGATGGCATCGACTGCTGGACGAGCCACTAGCTGCTGAGGAGGCGGAGGCGGCTGGCCAGCAGGCGGAGGAGGCAGCAGTCCTTTGCCCTTGGAGATTCAGGTGAGCTAGTGGCATTTCCGGGTTGTGTGGTTGGACGGCTTCGCGCCGCTGTGGAACTTGCGGGGGGCATCGAGGGTTTGCTCATAGGAGAAGGCGGGCAACCAAGCCGGCTTGCCGCCTTTCCGATGCTTGGTTAAGGGTTGCCCCTCTGGCTGCTGGTCTTCGACTGTTGCCACTTGCCACCTGCTGGAAGCCGGCATCGGGGCTTTGTGCTTGTTGTCGTTCTGCTGCTGGCGCCGACTGGAGTCACCAGCCGACATTCTGGGAGCCGGGGGGAGCACCTTCCCAGAGGCGTCCACCCGGAGCTCTGACTTCATGGAGGAGTCGGCAGTGGCATACTTGTCTGCTATGATCAGTAGCTCGTCGAGTGTAGCCGGCTCATCGCAGAGGAGTCGGTGCTTGAGGAGGGTGCCTTCTCTGCACCCGGCGGTGAAGTATTCTATGGCCTGCATCCCTTGCACCCCTTCGCAGGAGTTGTGCAGTTCGGCCCACCGCGTCAGGTAGTCGCGAGTGGATTCGGTAGGGCCTTGGACGCATAGAGAGAGCTGGTGAGGCTTGGGTGGCCGCTTGTAGCTGCTGGTGAAGTTGCGGATGAAGACTTCGGTGAAATATACCCAGTTGTTGACGATGTATGGCTTGAGGCTGTTCAGCTAAGTCCGGGCCGTGCCCTGAAGCATGAGGGGGGCGTATTTCACGGCAACGCGCTTGTTGCCGTTTGCTATGCTGACTGCGGTGGAGTAGTCGACCAGCCAATCCTCTGGCTTCACGGAGCCGTTGTACTTGGGTGTGTCTCTTGGGAGCGAGAACCCTTTGGGGAAGGGCTCGTCGCGGATGCGGGGGCCGAAACAAGGTGGGCCGATAGCATGTTCTTCTTCTAGCACCAGGGAGTAGGTAAGGCGGTCGATCCGGTGGCGTGCATTGTTCTCTCTCAGTCCTTCTCGGCGACCTAGCTGGTCGCCGAGTATCAGGTGCTCAACAGGTGGCGGGGAAGCGCGCCTCTCCCTACAAGGAGGAGGAGGCGGCGGATAGTCGTCCCGTCGTTCTACTGCTCATGGGCGGCCGTGTTGGTCGCGCTCAATGGTGAGGCGTGTTCGGCTGCGGCTGGCAGCCGGCTCCTTGTCTCTTCGGCCGCGGGTGCCGCCTGCTGTCGGCGTCCGGGTGGTCGCGCCCTGGTCTCGGCGGCGAGGAGGACTCGCGGCGTGCGCGCCGGGCTCTGCCATGCGGTAGCCGGCTTCCTGCTGCTCTGCAGCCACGTCAATGAGCCGCTGACCACGCTCGGTCATGCAGCAGCGTTCGTCGCCCTCCAAGTTGTCCGGCTCGTCTGCTGCCACCTGGGCAGCGCGTAAGTTCTCCATGGGTGTGGCGTAGACTGGGCGGTCAGCACCCGGCAAGCTGGCGATGGCTGCGCCGCGCTAGCGGACAGTGTCCATGCTACTAGGCCCGCCAGCAGCCGGCGTGCCGCAGATGGCGCGGTCGAGTTGGCGCTGGTAGGCCTCGGAGAGGCGCTTCATGGCCGCCAGCTTTTTGGTGCTTTCAACAAGGGAGACACGGCAGGCTTCTAGCGTTTCGGTGTTGGCGTCTTTCGCGATGGGTTCGGACAGGTCCTGCAGTGCTGCCTGCAGCGGGTCTTGGACGGCTCCGTCGGAAGCTCCATCGTGGCTGATGACGAGCATGTAACAGTGCCGCCTCTATCTGCTCGAGGGAGCGGGTCATCGATGACCACCACGTTGGTGGGGAAGGCATCGAGAGATGCCGTGTCGGTGTCAACAAGCATCGGGTCAGTGGGGCAGATCGACTCCAGGTCGGAGAAAGGCTCGTTGGCGATGTCAAGCTTCCCAAGGAGGTCGACGAGGCAGCTCTCGGAGCTGGCTGCGCCCGCGCCTGGCGCAGGCTCATCCGAGAGGCGGATATCGCCTACAAGGTCAGCGAGGAGAGCCGCTGCGCAAGCGAGCTCATCACCATGCAGCGCGTTGGCGCAAACGCCATCGAGCTTGCCGGTCTGGCTGCGCTCGCTAGGGAGGAACAAGGTTCCCGTCCAGAATAGATCTCCGGACGACGGTGCACCTAGCCCCACGGTGGGCGCTAAATGTCGGGGGTTTGGTGCGACATATGCCAAAGGATGGCTTATCATGGTGGGAGCTAGTAAGACATCGCCGGTGCCTGGAAACGGGATGAGGCGTAGACACGAACGCCGTACAAGACTTTACCCAGGTTCGGGGCTCTCCTAGGAGATAACACCCTGATACGTCTCCAACGTATCTATAATTTATGAAGTATTCATGCTATTATATTATCCATCTTAGATGTTTTATATGCATTTATATGCTATTTTATATGATTTGGGACTAACTTATTAACCTAGAGCCCAGTGCTAGTTTCTGTTTTTTTCCTTGTTTTTGAGTTTTACAAAAAAGGAATACCAAACGGAGTCCAATTGACGTGCCAATTTTTGATGATTTTTATGGACCAAAAGAAGCCCCCGGAGTAAAAGAGTTGGGCCAGAAGAGTCCCGAGCCATCCACGAGGGTTGGGGCGCCCTACCCCCCTGGGTGCTGATACGTTTCCCGTATCTGTAATTTTTGATTGTTCCATGCTATTATATTATCTGTTTTGGATGTTTAATGGGCTTTGTTATGCACTTTTATATTATTTTTGGGACTAACCTACTAACCAAAGGCCCAGTGCAAATTGTTGTTTTTTGCCTATTTCAGTGTTTCACAGAAAAGGAATATCAAGCGGAGTCCAAACGGAATGAAACCTTCGGGAGAGTTATTTTTGGAACAAACGCAATCCAGGAGACTTGGAGTGGATGTCAAGAAAGGAACGCGGAGGCCACGAGGTAGGAGGGCGCGCCCACGGGGGGTAGCCACGCCCCCCACCCTCGTGGGCCCGTCGTGGCTCCACCGACCTACTTCTTTCGCCTATATATACTCATATACCCCGAAAACATCTGAGAGCACCACGAAACCCTATTTCCACCGCCGCAACCTT
Source organism: Aegilops bicornis (assembly GCA_021605145.1). Lineage (NCBI taxonomy): Eukaryota > Viridiplantae > Streptophyta > Magnoliopsida > Poales > Poaceae > Aegilops > Aegilops bicornis. The sequence continues at coordinate 672,053,155 of CM038671.1, read as the reverse complement.
CTGTACCCGTGAGATCCCATCTTGGGGCCTTTTCCGGCGCTCCGCCGGAGGGGGAATCGATCATGGAGGGCTTCTACATCAACACCATAGCCTCTCCGATGATGTGTGAGTAGTTTACCACAGACCTTCGGGTCCATAGTTATTAGCTAGATGGCTTCTTCTCTCTCTTTGGATCTTAATACAAAGTTCTCCTCGATTCTCTTGGAGATCTATTCGATGTAATTCTTTTTGCAGTGTGTTTGTCGAGATCCGATGAATTGTGGGTTTATGATCAAGTTATCTATGAACAATATCTGATTCTTCTCTGAATTCTTTTATGCATGATTTAATATCTTTGCAAGTCTCTTCGAATTATCAGTTTGGTTTGGCTTACTAGATTGATCTTTATTTCAATGGGAGAAGTGCTTAGCTTTGAGTTCAATCTTGCGGTGTCATTTCCCAGTGATAGCAGGGGCAGCAAGGCACGTATTGTATTGTTGCCTTCGAGGATAAAAAGATGGTGTCTATATCATATTTCTTGAGTTTATCCCTCTACATCATGTCATCTTACCTAATGTGTTACTCTGTTCTTATGAACTTAATACTCTAGATGCATGCTGGATAGCGGTCTATGTGTGGAGTAATAGTAGTAGATGCAGAATCGTTTCGGTCAAATTGTCGCAGACGTGATGCCTATATACATTATCATGCCTAGATATTCTCATAACTATGCGCTTTTCTATCAATTGCTCGACAGTAATTTGTTCACCGACCGTAGAATTTGATATCTTGAGAGAAGCCACTAGTGAAACCTATAGCCCCGGGGTCTATTTTCCATCATATTAATCTCCCGCCAACGTGCTATTTCTGCCGCCTTTTTATTTTGCAATCTTTACTTTCCAATCTATATCATAAAAATACCAAAAATATTTATCTTATTATCTCTATCAAATCTCACTTTTGCAAGTGGCCGTGAAGGGATTGACAACCCCTTTATCGCGTTGGTTGCAAGGTTCTTATTTGTTTGTGCAGGTGCGAGGGACTTGCGTGTAGTCTCCTACTGGATTGATACCTTGGTTCTCAAAAACTGAGGGAAATACTTACGCTACTTTGGTGCATCACCCTTTCCTCTTCAAGGGAAAACCAACGCATGCTCAAGAGGTTGCAAGAAGGATTTCTAGGGCCGTTGCCGGGGAGATCTACGCACAAGTCAAGACATACCAAGTACCCATCACAAACTCTTATCCCTCGCATTACATTATTTGCCATTTGCCTCTCGTATTCTTCTCCCCCACTTCACCTTTGCCGTTTTATTCGCCCTCTTTTTCGTTCGCCCTTTTTCTTGCTTTTTGTGTGCTTGTGTGTTGGATTGTTTGTCACGATGGCTCAAGACAATACTAAACTGTGTGACTTTTTCAATACCAACAACAATGATTTTCTTAGCACTCCGATTGCTCCTATTAACGATGCCGAATCTTGTGAAATTGATGCTGCTTTGTTGAATCTTGTCATGAAATATCAATTTTGTGGCCTTCCTAGTGAAGATGCCGCTACACATCTAAACAACTTTGTTGATTTGTGGGATATGCAAAAGAAGAAAGATGTGGATAATGATATTGTTAAATTGAAGCTATTTCCGTTTTCGCTTAGAGATCATGCTAAAACTTGGTTTTCATCTTTGCCTAAAAATAGTATTGATTCATGGAATAAGTGCAAAGATGCTTTTATCTCTAAGTATTTTCCTCCGGGTAAGATCATCTCTCTTAGAAACGATATTATGAATTTTAAGCAACTTGATCATGAGCATGTTGCACAATCTTGGGAAAGGATGAAATTAATGATACGTAATTGCCCTACTCATGGATTGAATTTATGGATGATCATACAAAAAAATTATGCCAGATTGAATTTTGCTTCTAGAAATCTTTTAGATTCGGCCGCGGGAGGCACTTTTATGGAAATCACTTTAGGAGAAGCTACTAAACTCCTAGATAATATTATGGTTAATTATTCTCAATGGCACACCAAAAGATCTACCAGTAAAAAAGTTCATGCGATTGAAGAGATTAATGTTTTGAGTGGAAAGACGGATGAACTTATGAAATTGTTTGCTAATAAGAGTGATCCTTCTGATCCTAATGATATGCCTTTGTCTACTTTGATTGAGAATAATAATGAATCTATGGATGTGAATTTTGTTGGTAGGAATAATTTTGGTAACAACACGTATAGAGGAAACTTTAATCCTAGGCCATTCCCTAGTAATTCCTCTAATAATTATGGTAATTCCTACAACAACTCTTATGGAAATTTTAATAAGATTCCCTCTGATTTTGAGACTAGTGTTAAAGAATTAATGATTTCTCAAAATAATTTCAATACTTGCTTAAATAAAAATTGCCTAAGATTGATGAGTTGGCTAGGAACGTGGATAGAATTTCCCTTGATGTTGATTCTTTGAAACTTAGATCTATTCCACCTAAGCATGATATCAATGAGTCTCTCAAATCTATGATAATTTCCATTGATGAGTGCAAAGAAAGAACCGCTAGGATGCATGCTAAAAAAGATTGCTTCATAAAAGCGTGTTCTTTTAGTTTTCATGATAATAAGGATGAAGATCTAAAAGTGATTGATGTGTATCCTATTAAATCTTTGTTTTGCAATATGAATCTTGATAATGATGGGACTGGAGATGAGTAAACTTTAGTTAGAAGGCGTCCCAATGATTCAGAGTTTTTAGATGTTGATGCAAAAATTGATAAAAGTGGGATTGAAGAGGTCAAAACTTTACATAGTAATGAACCCACTATTTTGGATTTCAAGGAATTTAACTATGAAAATTGCTCTTTGATGGATTGTATTTCCTTGTTGCAATCCGTTCTAAATTCTCCTCATGCTTATGATCAAAATAAAGCTTTTACCAAACATATCGTTGATGCTTTAATGCAATCCTATGAAGAAAAGCTTGAATTAGAAGTTTCTATCCCTAGAAAACTTTATGATGAGTGGGAACCTACTATTAAAATTAAAATTAGAGATCATGAATGCTATGCTTTATGTGATTTGGGTGCTAGTGTTTCCACGATTCCAAAAACTTTGTGTGATGTGTTAGGTTTCTGCGAATTTGATGATTGTTCTTTAAATTTGCATCTTGCGGATTCCACCATTAAGAAACCTATGGGAAGGATTAATGATGTTCTTATTGTTTCAAATAGGAATTATGTGCCCGTAGATTTCATTGTTCTTGATATAGATTGCAATCCTACATGTCCTATTATTCTTGGTAGACCTTTCCTTAGAACGATTGGTGCAGTTATTGATATGAAAGAAGGAAATATTATATTCCGATTTCCGTTAAGGAAAGGCATGGAACACTTTCCTAGGAAGAAAATTAAATTACCTTATGAATCTATTATGAGAGCCACTTATGGATTGCATACCAAAGATGGCAATACCTAGATCTATTCTTGTTTTTATGCCTAGCTAGGGGCATTAAACGATAGCGCTTGTTGGGAGGCAACCCAATTTTATTATTGTTTCTTGCTTTTTGTTTATGTTTAGTAATAAATAATTCATCATGCTACTGCTATGATTGCGTTTTTTGTGTTTTAATTAGTGTTTGTGCCAAGTAAAGCCTTTAGAATCTTCTTAGATGATAGTTGTTTGATCTTTCTATAAAAAACAGAAACTTTGCGCTCACGAAATAATTTTCATAAATCACAGAAAAGATCTTTTACCCTGATTCTTTTTGAAGTGGATTAATATACAAATTACCCAGGTCATCCTAATTTTGTTGAATTTTTGGAGTTCCAGAAGTTTACGTTTGATACAGATTGCTACAAGCTGTTCTGTTTTTGACAGATTCTGTTTTTCGCGTGTTGTTTGCTTATTTTGATGAATCTATGGCTAGTATCGGGGGGTATGAGCCATAAAGAAGTTGGAATACATTAGGTTTAACACCAATATAAATAAAGAATGAGTTCATTACAGTACCTTAATGTGGTGGTTTGTTCTATTTCGCTAACGGAGCTCATGAGATTTTCTGTTGAGTTTTGTGTTGTGATGTTTTCAAGTTTTTGGTTAAAGATTTGATGGATTATGGAACAAGGAGTGGAAAGAGTCTAAGCTTGGGGATGCCCAAGGCACTCCAAGGTAAAATTCAAGGACAACTGATGGTGTCCTGGACTAGGGGGTACTCACCACATCGTCCCCCAATCGGTTAGATTGGGCCGAGGACCCCCAGGGCCGCATACTCATGGGCCAGTCCGGACAGGTGCCGCATACAAGGAAGATTCCACAAGACTTGGTGATCAAGACAAGGACTCCTCCCCTACCGGCTTATTCGGCTAGGACTCTTGTTATCCTAGGCCTCTGGTGCATTATATAAACCAGGGCCAGGCTAGTCGACAGATAGACAATATACAACAATCATACCATAGGCTAGCTTCTAGGGTTTAGTCTCTCTGATCTCGTGGTAGATCTACTCTTGTACTACCCATATCATCAATATTAATCAAGCAGGAGTAGGGTATTACCTCCATCGAGAGGGCCCGAACCTGGGTAAAAACATCGTGTTCCTTGTCTCCTGTTACCATCCGCCTAGACGCAGTTCGGGACCCCCTACCCGAGATCCGCCGGTTTTGACACCGACATAGGTGCTTTCATTGAGAGTTCGGCTGTGTGTTCGGCAAAAGGTCGATGGCTCACCGCATCAGATCAAGCGATCGTATTCGTCACCAGCTCGACTGGTCACCTTGGTTCAACCAAGGATTGCGCCCTATCTCCGATCGTCATGTTCGGATAAGGGCCTTCATCAACATCAACTCCGATCTCTATCAAGATCATGGAGGAATCATCCAGGGAGCCCGGGGGCTCAACGTCAACATTGCCCTCGGGCGACCGTACTATTTTTATGGACAGCGGGCTTGTGTCCGCTGCCACCGCCTCCTCCAGCGTCGTTTTAACGATTGCTTCCGTAGAATTGTGCGGAATTGAGTCTACAACCACCCTGGAAAATTTCGTCGAGTTCCGATGGAGGAATCTCTGGCAATCTCCGATATACCGGAGCCGCATTGAATCTGGACGAGAATCCGGACGAGTTTAGGGCATGGTGTCCAGCTTCTAGCTCGTACTTCCTTTGGAAGATCCAACCGTTGATCGGCTGCAGAATTCCTATATCTACCACCCCTCAAAATTTCAGCTCGATCCGACCGTCCAAACTCCGGGAACCTTCCGATTAGTGCATCACTTTTCGGATCTGTTTTCTGCGTGAAAACGAATCCGACTCGAGTTCGTCTTTTTTATGAACGACATTTAGGACATCCTTTTTGTCGGGGAGGCTGATCTGGCCCACGAACACCTATGGGACTGGCGGACCGAGCCCCTTTCGGTTCGGCGGGGGGCGGAGGTCGCACGAAGAGCAGATCGAGGCGAAGCACACGAGCAGTTTACCCAGCTTCGGAGCTCTCCGGAGGGATAACACTCCTACTGCTGCATGTCTGAGTGTATTGAGTTCTTGCTTAGGAGCGATGAGTGCTACAGTACACACAAGCTGCTAACGAGACCGAGCGTGAGTGTTCTCTGGCATCGAACCTTTCGACCCTTTTTTCCCTACGTTGCGCATGGGCCTCCTTTTATATGCTAAAGGGGTCTCCGACAGGTGGCAACGTAGACAAGGGTAAAAATGACAAGGAGTGGTTGGTACAGCTACTTGTACAATGTATCATACCTAACTCGACGGCAGGGGACAAAGGCATTAAATGCCCGTCTCACGTCGCCTCTAACAGTGTAGAAAGGGACCGTCAGGTGCCACCGCTTGCCACGATGGCAATCTTGTCGGCGCCGCTTGCCATCAAGGCGCTCCGGTCAAGACGGCCTCTTGCCTGTGGCGCTGGAAAGGTCCTGGCGACACGTTAGTGGATGTGCTGGAGCGCAGTCTGAGTGGTGGTCTGCGCGGCAAGCGCCTTGCCGCGGTTGTTGTCTTGTCGCGTCCGGAAGCTTGTCGCTCATCAGGCCTTCCGGCAAGCTCCTCTTGCCGGGCCTTGTCTCCTAGGTGCCTTGGGTGGCCTTCCCGGCAAGCTCCTCTTGCCGGGCCTTGTCTCCTTGGCTTGAATACTTTGTTCTTGAATGGCTCCAAAGGAACCACGGAGGACCTTGGCGGTCACCCGGTAAGCCTTGCCGCGGAGGGCTGCAACTGCCCATACACAAGTTCGGGATACTAGGGTACCCCTACTCTAGTACACCGACAGGAGCCCCCGGGCCTGGGCCACACACGGTGCCGAGCGCTGTTGGGCCAGGCCCAAAACAGGGCACGGGCACGCGCGGCCTGGGTAACGCCGTAACTCACTCCAGAGTAAGATTCTTTGCAGCATTTGTAGTTCTTCGACTTGTTGCTTTGTCTTGTATCTGATTTGCTTCACTCTGAACCCATTCCTTTTCAGGACGCTGGCCCAGAGAGCGTCGAAGAGAGCCAAGGCCCCGGTGATTGTCATCGAGGACTAACCCACCATGACAGCAGGAGGCGCGTCCGAGACCACCTTGCCGGACGCTGCAACTCTTCCTCAAAGCAGCCCCTCAACAGCCCCAGTAAGAAGTATATGGTTTACTTCCTGCTGTTAGGCGTGCATGGGTGCCCTTTCTTTGCTGATATCTGACTGCTGATTTGTGTAGGAGCAGAGCAGCCTTAACAGGAGTGCCCTGAAGCCGCTCCTGACATGCCTTCTGCTTTGACTACACCGCCAAGGGTGGATTCCCCGGCAAGGGAGCGTTCTCCGGCAAGGGAGCATTCTCCAGCAAGGGGCAGTTCTTCGGCAAGGGGCAGCTCTCCGGCAAGGGACAGCACCAGCGATCCCCCAGCAGCGGAGACCATGACTGTAGACCCTACCACAGGTAATCCTCTTGCTTGAAAACTTTCCTTGTGTTCTTCTTCTTCTGATTTTCTTTTTGAATATTTGCTTGACATTTCTTCATTTTCCGGTCGTCAGATCCATCCGCCACAGAGCCAATGGAGACCGAGGCCGCCGGCGAGGAGGACGCTGCTGCACATCGACGACGCCGCTGCCATCGGAGAAGAAGTCGGGCCGACGAGCCCGGCCGGGCGAAGAGGCCGCCAAAGCTGCCGCCGCAGAGCCGGCGAGGGGTCCGGCGATCGCACTAACGCCTCGAGGCCGCAGGAGCGCCAGCGCCACGCCCGATCGCCGATCCCTCCGCCCGTGGCAGCGTCGGGCTCAAGAGCCCCAGCCCGGCGCCTATTTGAAGGCCGGCGATGGCGTCTTCATCAAGCTCCCATGGGCGTTGAGCTCCAGGGCGCCGGCCAAAGGAGAAACTTTTGATGAAGAGCTGCTCGCCTCCGCTGGACTGATGCTGGTCGACGCACCAAACAGCAGCAGCGGCGAGTCTGAGGAGGAGCAGCTGCGAAGTCAGCTGTCGCTCCACCGCGCCCGGCAAGCCAAGCTGGAATCCCGGAAGCGCTTTGTCGCGAAGGCGGAGCAGACATCGAGAAGCGCTGGAGGAGCTCCGGGGCCTCAACCAGAAGCTCTCCGGTCCTTGGCGGAGGCGGGAGCGACTTCGCCGAGTGCAAAGACTTCCTCCTCGAGAAGGCTGAAGCTGAGGAGCAACAGCGGCTTGCCGCCGAGAAGCTATCTGCGCAGGAAGGCGAGTTGGCACAGAGGAAAGTTAATCTTGACAGCCATGAGGAGGACATAGCCGTGCGCGAGCAAACATTTGGCGGGGCTCTCAAGGAAGCAAAGGATGCTGCCGAGGCCGCCAAGAAGGAGCTGGAGACGAAGGTGATGCAGCTGGAGGCCAATCTCAAGGAGAGCGGCGAGGAGCTTGCTGCACTCAAGCATGAGCGCGAGAAGGACGCCTACACTCTTGGTGAGCTGCAGGGGCCGTCTCGAGAGGAGCAAGGAGCTCAGCGCCGCCAAGGACTCCAACGCAGATCTTGAGTTGAAGCTGACCACCTTGACTCGGTATTTGGGCCAGGCGGGAGGCGGAGGTGGCCTTGAAGGAGAAGATCAAGGCCGACGAGGCGCTGCGGCAAGTCTTCTGCCGCCCGAGAATACCTTTAGGGAGAATGTGGAGCACTGGACGGAGGGTCTCGTGGATGTTGCTTTGCAGCCATCGACAAGGAGGCTGGCGCTTGGGATGGAGGATCTTGGATATTCCTCCGATGAGCACCTCCAACCCAAAGCACCAAGCTCAGCTTGTTCTTCAAGGCGTGGTGGACGGCCCTCCGGTGACTCGGGAAGAAATCCCAGCAGCTGGCCGAGGAGTCGTGCGGATCTGCTGGAGCTCTTCAAAAGGTCTTGATGAAGGTGGCCATCCGCAACCCAGGCCTCAACCGCACCAACGCCCTCAAGTCCCTGCCGCCGGATGCTGATGTGGAAGCGCTCAAGACCCTTGTCGCACCCATCGTGGACAGGGTGAGCGGGATCAAGAGGGTTGAGGTCGATCGCGTAGATTAGGCCGCCCGCTTTCTCTTTTTCTTGCCGCTGCTGGTCATGTTATGAGAACAATCTATTAGAGCTGCGACAAGCTATCTTGTAATATAACTCTATTTCGGGTAGCAATTGCTATGTTATTTCCTTTACTTGGTTCCTTCCTTTGTATGTTTTTGCCCTACACTTTTAGGGAACTTGTCGGCGCAGGCACCTGGGCCGTGAGCCGAAAGTGCGAGACGTCAAGACCTTCTGGCGGTGCCGCTACCGACAAGAAACCTTGTCGCAACTAGTCGCAGCTCACTTAAGTTGTTGAGCGAACTCGAAACAAAGTAAGGGCGCAATCACAGCTCACTTAAGTTGTTGAGCGGACTCGAAACAAAGTAAGGGCGCAATCGCAGCTCACTTAAGTTGTTGAGCGGGCTCGAAACAAAGTAAGGCGCAACTAGCTACTGAGTTGGTTCCTCCGCACAGGTTTTCCATACAAAGTACGGTCATTCGAGGAAGATAACTTAAAAATTTTAAAACTGATTGCTCAAACTTTAGCAACTTAGCTTTTCTATTGTTTGCTTCCCGATAAGGCTAGACTTCCTTGAGCGACGCTTGGTCCACACCATTATCTTCTCCTTTCCCCCCGGCAAACTTGTGGGCGAGGGAACCTTCCTTTCTTTGAGAAAGAGACATAAGAGAAAATAAAGATATGGAGCCTTATGGCTCGTTATTGCTTACCGGGGGTAGGTGCTGCACAAAGTGTCAGATAACGCATGCAAAATAGAAGTAGAAAGCATGAAATTGACAAGATGTGCGAAGCACATTAGCTTTACTTATGCACGGGGTCTGCACCCGGCTTTGTACAAAGGATTACATGCAACATCGGCAAGACTTGTACAACATCGGCAACATCGGCAACCGCGCCCTACGGGTAAAACTTACGAAGATGCTCAATGTTCCAGGAGTTGCTCACCGGAATGCCATCTTCGGTCTCAAGGCGGACAGCGCCAGGCCTAGTGACTCGTTTCACCCGGTAAGGGCCTTCCCACTTCAAGGCCAACTTGTTGGAATTCTTGGCGGACTGAACGCGCTGAAGAACAAGGTCGCCTTCCTCGAGACTTCGGCATTAACTGCGGCTATGGTAGCGGCGCAAAAGCTTGTCGGTATCGAGCAGCTCGTCTGACAGCTGAAGACGATCCTCCTCAAGGAGCAGCGCGTCATCTTGTCGCAACTGCTCTTGCTCAAGCTCATCATAAGAGAGCACTCGAGGTGATCCGTATACGAGTTCCGTGGGGAGAACTGCCTCTGCTCCATAGACTAGAGCGAAAGGTGTCTGGCCAGTGGCTCGATTTGGCGTCGTCCTGATCGACCAAAGAACCACCGGCAGCTCCTCAATCCAGTCCTTTCCGCACTTGTGCAGCCTGTCAAAAGTTACGGTCTTGAGCCTGCCAAGCACTTCAAAGATTCGCCCTCTCCGCTTGACCGTTACTTCTCGAATGAGCAGCGAAGCGAAGCGGAACCTTGGCGCCAAGATCTTGGACGTCTTGCATGAAGGTGCGGCTCGTGAATTGCGCGTGTCGTTGTTCGTGATGATCATGTTAGGGATTCAAACGGCAAACAATCGACCTAAAGAACTTGATCACGACCGTGTCACCTTCCTCACTGCTTCCACTTCCGGCCACTTTGTGAACTTGTCGATTGCAACGTACAAGTACTCAAAGCCCCCGACAGCTCGGGGAAAGGGGTCGAGGATGTCGAGCCCCCAGACCGAAAATGGCCAGGATAAAGGGATCGTCTGGAGAGCTTGAGCTGGCTGGTGTATCTGCTTGGAATGGAACTGGCACGCTTCACACTTGGTTACTTGTGCAGTTGCATCTTGGAGGGCTGTCGGCCAAAAGAAACCTTGCCGGAATGCTTTGCCGGCAAGTGCTCTGGCGCCAATGTGGTGACCACATATGCCTCCATGTATCTCTGCCAACAGCTTTTAACCGTCTTCCCGGTGAATACACTTCAATTTCACACCGTTGAGTCTTCTTCTGTACAGTGCGTTGTCGACAAACTGGTACATACTTGACTGTTGGGCTACTCTTTCCGCTTCTTCTTGCTCTTCGGGAAGTTCTCCTATCTGAAGGAAACGGACAATCTGCTGTGCCCATGCTGGAGCTTGCGGCTCGACAACAAGGACTAAAGGCACATCTGCTGCTGCGGGAATATCTGCTTCCACGGCGAGAACCTGCGGCTTAGCCGGAGCTTGACGTTCCCCGGCAAGCTTGCCGGAGCAAAACTTGTCGGGAGCGCCTGCTTCAACGGAACAAACCCTAGGGCTTGCCGGAGCAGATCGCTCCTCAGCACCCTTGGTGTTGATTTTGAGGACCTTCTTGACGGCGACTTGGGAAGCTCTGCGGAAAATAGTCACCAGAGATCAACTTCCTCTTCTTGCTCTGTCCGGTTGATGGCGTTATGACGGTTGAGTCATCTTGAGCACAAAATCCCTGGTTCCATAGGTAACTTAAGTGCAGCGACTTGACGTGCCATCGGCAATGTCGATTCGAGCTCTTGGAACATGTTCCATTTGTAGGCCGTCAAAGTGCTCTTCTAGCTTTCTCACTTCATCAACATAAGCTTCCATCAACGGACTCGATAACTCTTGTTTACTTGGCGGATGACAAGTCGTGAGTCACCCACGACAATGAGCTTCTTGATCCCAAGGTCTACTGCGATCTCGAGACCGGCAAGCAAACCTTCATACTCTGCAGATTGTTTGTTGCTTGCTCCTTGGGAAAGTGCATACGGACTACGTACTTGAGGTGCTCTCCGGTGGGTGCTACAAGTAGCACGCCAAGACCGGGCGCCTTTGCAGCGAGAAGGCACCATCAAAGTACATCAGCCACTCTTTGCTTGCTTCCTTGACGGGGATGCTCGTTTCTGGAATTTCTTCATCTTGTGTTGGCGTCCATTCTGCTATGAACTCCGCCAATGCTCCGCTTTGGATAGTTGAAGTGCTCTCAAACCTGAGGCCAAAGCTTGACAGTTCCAGTGCCCACTCGACAACCCTGCCTGTTGCCTCTGGATTTTGCAAGATCCTCTTGACGAAAACGAGTGACGACTGTGATCTCATGTGCCCGGAAGTAATGGCGCAGCTTTCTCGAGGCCATGAGGAGGCCGAAAGCAATTTCTGCACACCAGTAGTACCTTGACCTAGCCCCCGCAGAAGGGAACCGACAAAGTAAACTAGGCGCTGCACCATTTTTTCTGCATCTTCTCATGCGTCTGCGTAGATCCGTCCTTGTCGGGACCAGAGCTTGCCGGTGAAGCCCCCCTTTCGTCATTTGGATGCGCCTCGCCATGGTTGCTAGCTCATCATCCGCCTCCTCTCTGCTACTAACGCATCACTAACCACTTGATTGGTTGCCGCTATATATAGCAGCAACTTCTCTTGTGGCTTAGGTGCGACAAGTGTTGGAGTGGAGGACAGTATCTCTTCAAGTCTGCTGGCGCAGCCTCCGCTTCGAGTCCATTTCATCGGACCTGCCTTTTTCAAAATTTTGAAAAATGGCAGGCGTGCTCAGCAGAACCTAGAGATAAACTGCTGAGAGCATCTACGCAACCAGCAAGTCTTCGTGACATCCTTGACGCGCTTTGGTGCTTCAATCTGCTCAATGGCCTTGATCTTGTCGGGATTGGCTTCAATTCCCGAGAGACACGAAGAACCCGAGAAGCTTGCGGAAGGGACTCCAAACACACACTTCTCAGGTTGAGCTTGAGGTTGATCTTGCAGATTTGCAAAGGTTTCGTCTAAATCTTGAATCGAGTCGCCTTGTCCTTGCTTTTGACCACTATGTCATCCATGTAGGCTTCCACATTTACGTGCATTTGCGGCTCAAAAGCGCCATGGACTACTCTTGCAAATGTTGAACCAGCATTCTTTAATCCGAAGGCATCCGTGACGAAACAGTATGTGCCACATGGGGTGATGAATGCGGTCTTCTCCTCATCCTCTTACGCCATGAAGATCTCGATGATATCCTGAGTATGCATCCAGAAATGAAAGCAAATCACATCCGGCCGTGGAGTCAACAATCTGGTCGATGCGCGGCAAGGGAAATGGGTCTTTGGGACAAGCTTTATTGACATCGGTAAAGTCGACACAAAGCCTCCATTTCCTGTTTGCCTTGCGTACAACTACAGGATTGGCCAACCACGTAGGATGGAGCACTCCTCTGACAAGGCCTGCTGCTTCCAATTTCTTGATTTCCTCTGCGATGAATTCTTGGCGCTCCACTGCCTGCTTCCTGACTTTTTGCTTGACGGGCCGCGCATGAGGACAAACGGCAAGATGGTGCTCAATTACTTTCCTGGGAACACCGGGGATGTCAGACGGTTGCCACGCAAACACGTCGACGTTCGCCCGCAGGAAAGCAACAAGCGCGCCTTCCTATTTAGGGTCGAGAGTGGCACTGATGGTGAAGGTACCACCAGTGCCGTCCTCCTTGGCGGACACCTTCTTGGTCTCTGGTGGAGCTGCCATCGCCTTCTTACACTTGCCGGTGGAGCTCGATGGTGCGTCCTCGACGGTAGCGCAGCACTCCGAAGAGGTGCGCTTGCCGGAGTGGGCATCAGAGCTCTTGCCGGACTTGGTCTTCTTCTTCGCCCCGGGAGCTTCAGTGGCAAGTGGCTTGCAATCTCAGTAGCTGCTGCTTCCGGTAGATCTTGTCGGCGCAGATAAGAGCATCCTTCTTGTCGCCAGGGACAGAGATGACACTTATCGGGCTGGCATCTTCAAAGATGTTGTATGCATAGTGAGAGGCTGCCATGAATTTGGCGAATCTTTGGGACGGCCAAGTATCCCATTGTAAGGCAATAGAAAGTCGGCAACGCGTCAAAAGTGACCCTCTCCATCCTGAAGTTCAACTTCACGCCAAATGTCACCGCAACGTGATCTTTCCTTCGCTTGCTCCTTCCCGGATTGATTCCTTGGAATGTGCGGTCTCTTCGAGCTCGCCATCGTGGATCCGGAGTTTCGGAGCACCGCGGAGGAGATCAGGTTCAAGCCGGCCCGCCGTCAACTAGCATCTTAGTGACCTTGAGGTTGCGGATAGTTGGTGAAACCAACATCGGCAAGCACCGACCGCAGTTACGCCGATCAAGGTGGTCCTCGATATCAAAGATGATAGGCGTGCTGGACCATTTCGTGAGGCTTGCGTGACTCGACGGATGGTTACGCCGCATTGACTTCCCGCATCCACTGCTTGAGCTGGCGGTGTGAAGTATGCACAGAAGCACCGCCGTCAACGCACAGGACCTCTGTGGCTTTCTGGAACTCCTGCTCATCGGTCTCGTCATCATCCATGTCTTCATCATCGTCGTTGTCTTCATCCTTGTCGCGGCCGCGAGGAGGTCTGTCTCCTTGCCACTGTTTGGCCTTGCCGCGGCGTCCTCCTCGGCCGGGACGTTTCTTGCTAGCTCCTCCAGCACCTTCATGGGCCTTCTCCTTGTCGCGCCGTTCGTATTCAGCCTTCTGCTATTCGACAAGCTGCTTGACCTTTTTGCAGCTCTGGAGGTCATGGCCCTTGGTGCGGTGGATCTTGCAAGATCGTTTGTTGGAGCCGTCACCTTGTCGGCGATCGCCATACTGGCAGTTGGTGTCGTGGCAACCTCCTTGCCGGAGCTATCAGCTTTGGCTTTCTTGGCACCACCTCCGTTCTGGGACTGCTCAACAACTAGCACATCTTTGCCTTTCTTCTTCCTGTTGTTCCGCACCGGTTTTTCTTTGCCGGGGCGGTCTCCTCACTATCAGATCCTCCTGCTTCAGTATTCTCTCCGGGGAGTCTCCTCCCTTCCTCGGCACGTGCACACTTGTCGGCCAGGGCATATAGCTCACTGACGTCTCTGATCTTGCACATCGCCATCTCCTCCCGCATCCTGCGGTTTCGCACGTTCTGATGGAACGCGCTGATTACCGCGGGAGGGTGGACATCTGGGATGTTGTGTCTGTGGCTGAATCTCCTGAATGTACTTGCGTTAGGGCTCTCCTTCCTTCCGGGCGTAGCAGATGAAGGTCGCTTTCTTGGCCATGGGGCTTGTGGTCACGCTGTAAAGGCGCCGACAAACTGATGGCATAGATCTGCCCAAGAGGATATGGAGTTGTCCGGCAAGTGCATGAGCCAGGATCGACATTGGGCTTGAGCACCAGCCGGAAGTAGTTGGCCAGGATCTTGTCGTCTCGCCCCGGCAGCTTGCACCGCGATGGTGTAGATCCGAGGAACTCCGACGGATGCGTCTTGCCGTCGTACTTTCTCTCGTACGTCGGCTTGAAATTCTTCTTGCTGGGCCATCGACTTGCCGCAGCTCACGCAGTGAACGCATGGCAACCTACCGCGACGGCAAGTCGCCTGGTTCCCCGGTGCATGCATGTCGACAGAGGGCCCAGGCGCTGGTCGGATTGACGCCGCACTTCTTCGGGCGCTCGATGCGAAGTTCGAGCGTCTTCTTCTTGCCGTTCGTGAAGAACTTGGCTCGATCGCGACGAGCTCGTGGATCCGATGATGCGGTGGAGTCGCTTGTCGAGGTGGATCCGGCGAAGTCGGCGATCTTGGCCTTCGGGCGGAGAGTGCATGGTGGTTGCACCCCACGGTTTCGTCGCCACCGGCTCGTGTTTGGCAGTCCTGCCGCGGCAGCGATGCAGTCGGCTGCCGTGGAGCGTCGCTGTTGGCAAAGCCGATGAGACTCTGAATGGTGGCCCTCCATTCATCGACCTTGTCGGCTGTTGGACGGTAATCCAGGAGCAGCTGAGCTCTCGCCAAAGCTTCTGCTGGAGTGGTGGGTGGCAGTGGCGAACCGCGCGAGGAGCGGATATGCTCGGACTTCTAACTATGTTAGAAGGAGCGATATCCCGCCCAGCGACCGTGCCTCGCTTCGCGCCAAAGATGTTGGCGTGCATGCTGGTCTTGAGCATCCCGAGATCCACCAGCTCGATCTTGGTCCAACGAGCGTATGGCGTTGTGAATACCATGACGTTGTCGGTCCCGCGCCTCCTGAGACGGGCGCGGTGCATGTACGAACGCCGAGGTTTGCGCAGCCTTGTCCTTGACTTGGCAGCGCCGTGGGCTCTGCCGACGTCCATTCTTCCGCCGGCGTCTACCCCACCACCCGTTTGCTCCGGTGGTGGTGGGTTCAACGCGGACGGAACATCTGCCGCCGAAGCCTTCTTCTTCGGTGGCATGTCGATGAAGATGATGAATATCTAGCTCGTGTGGTCGCGGGATCAGGTTCAC
The DNA here is from genome assembly GCA_021605145.1 of Aegilops bicornis. Lineage (NCBI taxonomy): Eukaryota > Viridiplantae > Streptophyta > Magnoliopsida > Poales > Poaceae > Aegilops > Aegilops bicornis. The sequence continues at coordinate 672,037,470 of CM038671.1, read as the reverse complement.
ACAATCTCGACGCCCCTACAGCGCGCCAAGGATGTCGGGGAGGCTGATCTGACCCACGAACACCTATGGGACCAGCGGACCGAGCCCCTTTTGGTTCGGTGGGGGGCAGAGGTCGCACGAAGAGCAGATAGAGGCGAAGCACACGAGCAGTTTACCCAGCTTCGTAGCTTTCCGGAGAGATAACACTCCTACTGCTGCATGTCTGAGTGTATTGAGTTCTTGCTCAGAGCGCTTGAGTGCTACAAAGACACGTAAGCTGCTAACGAGACCGAAAGCGTGAGTGTTCTCTCGCCTCGAACCTTTCGAATTTTTTTTTTTCCCCTACGCTATGCATGGGCCTCCTTTTATATGCTAAAGGGTCTCCGGCTGTGGCAACGTAGACAAGGGTAAAAATGACAAGGAGTGGTTGGTACAGCTACTTGTACAATGTATCATACCTAACCCTGACGGCAGGGGACAAAGGCATTAAATGCCCGTCTATGTCGCCCTAACAGTGCAGAAAGGGACCGTCAGGGGCGCCACCGCTTGCCACGATGGCAATCTTGTCAGCGCCGCTTGCCACCGCGCTCCGCTGGCCGCACGGCCTCTTGCCACGCGCGCCTGGAAAGGTCCTAGGGCGACACGTTAGTGGATGTCTTTGGAAGCGCAGTACAGAGTGGTGGTCTGCCATGCAAGCGCCTTTGCCGCGTTGTTGTCTTGTCGCGTCCAAAGCTTGTCGCTCATCGGGCCTTCCCGCAAGCTCCTCTTGCCGGGCCTTGTCTCCTAGGTGCCTTGGGTGGCCTTCCCGGCAAGCTCCTCTTGCCGGGGCCTTGTCTCCTTGGCTTGAATACTTTGTTCTTGAATGGCTCCAAAGGAACCACGGAGGACCTTGGCGGTCACCCGGTAAGCCTTGTCGCGGAGGGCTGCAATTGCCCGTGCACAAGTTCGGGATACTAGGGTACCCCTACTCTAGTACACCGACACTTTTTGAAGGAAGTTTTGTATGGGGTATTGTATTTTATTCCCGAACACATCCCACTAACTTTAAAATCTTTTGAACATGATCTTCAATATCATGCTGGTGTCAAACCAGTCCGGCAATATTGCTCCACGGCTGCCGACCGCGCTTAGACATCGTCGCCACTTTGTTGAGCCAAGCTCAACTTCTTCGGATCATCATCTCGGCAAGCCGAACAAGAGTCCGGCATCGCGAAGGAAAAATCATCACCAACATCGCCGCCCCACGGATTACACGGAGCGGGCATACCGGCATCGCCGCACGGTCGCTTCATCAAGCCGGCATCGACCACGTCACGACCTACATCGACATTGACTTCGGCGCCAAAGCATATTTCTTTTATTACTCACTTTGCATAAATTATTTATTATGCAACATTTTTCTTAATTCTTATTATTACTATTATCCCCGGTCCGCACTATTTTTTGTGCACAGGAAAATGATCCAGCCGGACTATATCCTTTGGCGTCACCTCGGATGGACGGGGGGGCTTCGTCAACACTTCATTACCCCACGCAGGGGACTTCGGCATCACTCTGCCGTCCTGCATTAACCGTGCTATGTCACCACTTCGGAGTGCCGAGCTCTTTTGCTCCACCACCTCGGGATCGGCTTGGGGGATGGAACCCTATCCCACATCAAGCTCGGACCGCGCCGTCAATACCGAACACATTAACCAGCTAAGTTGCCTTCATGCTCAAAGTTTTAAATTTTTAACTTGTGTTCGGCTCGACCAAGCATAATACTATTTTAGAAAAAAGTTGCTAGTAAAAATTTTCATTGTCCAAACTTTGTTCGACACTTTGACGCGCTACCCGCTACCATTATACCTGGGGCTTCTTTAATGAAGCTTATTAATACGGGCTTTATGCCCAACACATGTGTCACACTTCCGCATGTACCTTTTATTCACCATTATATGCATCGATATGACTTAAGTTTTTGCCAAGCTGGGTTGTCTGGCTCCTGTGCTTACCCCTACGTTCCCGATTGTTCGGCTAGGTGGTAAAGGGAGCACCTCCGCGATTGTTACTGTCAGGTCAGCCGGATGTGTACCTCAGACTGGGTGAAGCCGAAAGCTAGCGTTCTTAAGGGAATACTCGGTCGGTGAACTAAAAGATGATTTCTTACCTATTCATTTACCTGCCCCCAGATGTTTTCTGCTCTTTTCGCAGTCCGGACATGCACTTTAGGGCATGCCTCCCAGGGAAAGGAACCCCTAACGGAACTATTCTCCCAGGAAGATGTTTCTTACTAACCATGTAATATAACATAACTAGTTGGGCACTTGTCTGATAAAGCACTAATGACCCCTACGCCTAGTCTCCACGCATGCCCCGGTTTTTATAACCGCGAGGGTATTCGGACACACTCCGGACTATTGGGTCCAGAGGCTGAAGCGAAAAGGTCCGCTACAAAAAACGATCTGCAATCCGGCTAGAAGGCATTTTACATGTCACCTTACATTATATAGTCAACTTTTACCCAAGTCACTCGGGGGCTCTTATGTTTATTTGAGCCGTTTTATACTAAGTGTTTTTCTTCTTAGTCGTTGCAAAGTGTTTATTATTTATCACTCCTTTTTTGACACGAAAAGCGGTCACTAGCCGGGAGCCTAATTTCTCTCTCAAAACCGCTTAGGGTTTAGTTTTTAAACCGGCCTAATGAGAAGTACTCCACCTTGGGATGGGAGACTGCCGTAGGCTGACCCGCTTGAAGTCTTGAGATAGGATGTGTCATGTTAACGCACGTAAGCACTTTTTTTTCTCTAAAGTCCAATTTTCGGATTGGCACCGAACACTTGATCTTGTTGGACGTCATGTTTTTTACCGACGCTTTTTGGTTTTCCAAGCTTCTCGCACTTTTAAACTATTTGTGTGTTTTCACATAAGTCTCGCAAAGGCAACGCCGGACACCTTTAGAGATTCGGCAAAACATTCTCGGATATTGCTATATATGCATCAGTTTTGAATTGTGTCTTCGGTCAATAGTTGGGTTGCCTGGCTCGCCGCTTGCCTCCTACGCCCGCTTTGTTCGGCTAGGTGTGTAAAGGGAGAACCACTGCGATTGTGCTTCCAGCTCGCATGGTCAAGCACCTCAGTGGAGAAAGCCGAAAACTGACTGTCACAATAGGTGCAAACTGGTCAGCGATCCGATGACTATATTAAATGATGGGCCATTCATAACATTGGCCGAAGTGTTTTCAGCTTGACCTCGACTGTCGCCGAACACTACCGATGGCTAGTAACTGGCCTCCCAAACTAAACCCTCAATATTTTGCTCTTACATTGGAGCTGAGGTTTCATGATCATGCTTAGCATGACAACCCAAAGAAAGGAACCAATAGCGGGACTATTTTCTTTGGAAGACATTTCTTCTGTTAAACAGTAATATAACATATCTCTCTGCGTACCTTTGTTTATAAAACCGTATGGCTAGATTGCCTTGTTTGTCGTAAATCTTTGTCCTCATAAAGGCTTTATAAAGTAGGACAAACACTCCTCGGCTACTAGCCGAGGAGGTTGAAGCCGATGGTCGGTCAACAAAGTTTTGTACAATGCGGATCCGAGCATTAATGACATAAAGTACTTGGATACATAGAGTCATTACACATAATTTGTGCTTTTACTATGGATATCAATCCTTAATTCGGCCACCCGTGCCTGCATTAAGGCTCGGGGGCTACTGGGCTTCGGGCTTATTATTTAAGGGGCACATTGATCAGGTTGGTCGGCTACTGCATTGCTTGTTCTATGCAGAAAATCTTAAGTGCAATACAGTTTCCGAGGAGATTTTGATCCTCAGGTTGGTCGGCCGCACCCAACCTGAGTCTTGAGAACTGAGCACGCCGCTTTTTGTGTCCCGAAGTATTCTCGCCGAGCTAGGACTTGATCCTCGCACCGATTTTCCAAATCAACTTTGAGTCTCGTGCCACGGGGATCAGCGGTCTTATGTCATCCTTCATGTGCATCTCGGGTTTTAGACTGATACCCACCTTGAGGGCTATTGGCTATGTATCTCGGCAGAGAATAAATTGCACCAATAAAAAATGTTGACAAAAATCGGCCCACATTCGGGGTGGTGCACCACCTCGAAAGCAGTCCGGCATAAAGCTCGGGCGCTAGTGGCTGGCTCTATAGAGGGCATTTCTGGCATTAAGCTCGGCTAAACTCCTTCAAACTTCTTTGAACCAAGGTGATTTACGACACCTCGGATACATAGTCCGGCGTTGGAGCTCGGACACATAGTCCGGCGTTGGAGCTCGGATACAGTCCGGCGTTGGAGCTCGGATACATTTCGGCGTTAGAGCCGGGAAGCGGTCCGGCGTTGGTGCTCGGCTGCAAAAGATACCTCGAATGCAGTCCGGCGTTGGAGCTCGGACGCAAGAGGACGCTGCCGCCCGGGAACAACTTCAAACCCGAGGTGTGGCATAAAAATAACAAGGCATTGATAAAGGCCGGAAACTTAAAGGCTCCTCGGATACCGGCGTATAAATTCGCCGAATGCATTTCGGCGATCCTCAAGATCGAAGATGAGAAGATTTGTTGAACCAGTTTTCAAGACCGGCAACCGAAGATGAAGAACAGTTCGGAAGAATCGAGGAGCGTCCCTAACTTGAACACCGGTTCAAGGGGCTACTAACGGTGTCCTGGACTAGGGGGTACTCACCACATCGTCCCCCAATCGGTTAGATTGGGCCGAGGACCCCCAGGGCCGCATACTCATGGGCCAGTCCGGACAGGTGTTGCATACAAGGAAGATTCCACAAGACTTGGTGATCAAGACAAGGACTCCTCCCCTACCGGCGTATTCGGCTAGGACTCTTGTTTTCCTAGGCCTCTGGTGGATTACATAAACCAGGGCCAGGCTAGTCGACAGATAGACAATATACAACAATCATACCATAGGCTAGCTTCTAGGGTTTAGCCTCTCTGATCTCGTGGTAGATCTACTCTTGTACTACCCATATCATCAATATTAATCAAGCGGTGAGTAGGGTATTACCTCCATCGAGAGGGCCCGAACCTGGGTAAAAACATCGTGTCCCTTGTCTCCTGTTACCATCCGCCTAGACGCATTCGGGACCCCCTAAGAGATCCGCCGGTTTTGACACCGACAACAACCAAAAGTTTAAGCTTGGGGATGCCGGAAGGCATCCCCTCTTTCGCCTTCGCTTCATCGGTAACTTTACTTGATGCTCTATTTTTATTCACCACATGATATGTGTTTTGCTTGGAGCGTCTTGTATGATTTGAGTCTTCACTTTTTAGTTTACCACAATCATCCTTGTTGTACACACCTTTTGAAGAGACACACATGAATCGGAATTTATTAGAATACTCTACGTGCTTCACTTATATCTTTTGAGCTAGATAATTTTGCTCTAGTGCTTCACTTATATCTTTTTAGAGCACGGTGGTAGTTTTATTTTAAAGAAATTATTGATCTCTCATGCTTCACTTATATTATTTTGAGAGTCTCATAGAACAGGATGGTAATCTAGCGTTTCGGTGTTGGCGTCTTCCACAATGGGTGCGGACAGGTCCCGTAGTGCCGCCTACAGCGGGTCTTGGGCGGCTCTGTCGGAAGCTCCGCCGTGGCTGATAACGAGCGCCTCGGTAGCGATGCTGCCGCCGCTATCTGCTTGAGGGAACGGTCATCGATGACCACCACGTTGGTGGGGAAGGCGTCGAGAGATGTCGTGTCGGAGTCGACAAGCATCGGGTCAGTGGAGTCGATTGACTCCAGGTCAAGGCGGGCTCGTTGGTGATGTCAAGCTTGCCAAGGAGGTCGACGAGGCAGCTCTCGGAGTTGGCTGTGCCCGCGCCTGGCGCAGGCTCATCAGAGAGGCGGATATTGCCTACAAGGTCAGCGAGGCGATCCACTGCGCAGGCGATTTCAGCGCCATGCAGAGCTTCGGTGCAAACGCCATCGGGCGTGCCGGGCTGGCTGCGCTCGCTAGGGAGGAACAAGGTTCCCGTCCAGAACAGATCTCCGGACGACGGTGCACCTAGCCCCATGGTGGGCGCCAAATGTCGGGGGTTTGGTGCGACATATGCCAAAGGATGGCTTATCATGGTGGGAGCTAGTAAGACATCGTCGGTGCCTGGAAACGGGATGAGGCGTAGACACGAACGCCGACGCACTTTACCCAAGTTCGGGGCTCTCCTTGGAGATAACACCCTGATACGTCTCCAATGTATCTATAATTTATGAAGTATTCATGCTATTATATTATCCATCTTAGCTGTTTTATATGCATTTATATGCTATTTTATATGATTTTTGGGACAAACTTATTAACCTAGAGCCCAGTGCTAGTTTCTGTTTTTTCCTTGTTTTTGAGTTTTACAAAAAAGGAATACCAAACGGAGTCCAATTGACGTGCCAATTTTTGTTGATTTTTTATGGACCAAAAGAAGCCCCCGGAGTAAAAGAGTTGGGCCAGAAGAGTCCCGAGCCATCCACGAGGGTGGGGGCGCCCTACCCCCCTGGGTGCTGATACGTCTCCAACGTATCTATAATTTTTGATTGTTCCATGCTATTATATTATCTGTTTTGGATGTTTAATGGGCTTTGTTATGCACTTTTATATTATTTTTGGGACTAACCTACTAACCAAAGGCCCAGTGCAAATTGCTGTTTTTTTGCCTATTTCAGTGTTTCGCAGAAAAGGAATATCAAACGGAGTCCAAACGGAATGAAACCTTCGGGAGAGTTGTTTTTGGAACAAACACAATCCAGGAGACTTGGAGTGGACATCAAGAAAGGAACGAGGAGGCCACGAGGTAGGAGGGTGCGCCCAGGGGGGTAGGCGCGCCCCCACCCTCGTGGCTCCACCGACCTACTTCTTTCGCCTATATATACTCATATACCCTGAAAACATCCGAGAGCACCACGAAACCCTATTTCCACCGCCGCAACCTTCTGCACTCCGTGAGATCCCATCTTGGGGCCTTTTTCCGTGCTCACGGATGGGGAATCGATCACAGAGGGCTTCTACATCAACACCATAGCCTCTCCGATGATGTGTGAGTAGTTTACCACAGACCTTTGGGTCCATAGTTATTAGCTAGATGGCTTGTTCTCTCTCTTTGGATCTCAATACAAAGTTCTCCTCAATTCTCTTGGAGATCTATTCGATGTAATTATTTTTGCGGTGTGTTCGTCGAGATCCGATGAATTGTGGGTTTATGACCAAGATTATCTATGAACAATATTTGATTCTTCTCTGAATTCTTTTATGCATGATTTAATATCTTTGCAAGTATCTTCAAATTATTAGTTTGGTTTGGCCTACTAGATTGATATTTCTTGCAATGGGAGAAGTGCTTAGATTTGGGTTCAATCTTGAGGTGTCCTTTCCCAGTGACAGCTGGGGCAGCAAGCCATGTATTGTATTGTTTCCATCAAGGATAAAAACATGGGGTTTATATCATATTGCTTGAGTTTATCCCTCTACATCATGTCATCTTGCCTAATGCGTTACTCTGTTCTTATGAACTTAATACTCTAGATGCATGCTTTGGATAGTGGTCGATGTGTGGAGTAATAGTAGTAGATGCGAGAATCGTTTACCAACTTGTCACGGACGTGATGCCTATATACATGATCATGCCTAGGTATTCTCATAACTATGCGCTTTTCTATCAATTGCTCGACAGTAATTTGTTCACCCACCATAGAATTTGCTATCTTGAGAGAAGCCACTAGTGAAACCTATGGCCCCGGGGTATATTTTCCATCATATTAATCTCCCGCCAACGTGCTATTTCTGTCGCCTTTTTATTTTGCAATCTTTACCTTCCAATCTATATCATAAAAATACCAAAAATATTTATCTTATTATCTCTATCAAATCTCACTTTTGCAAGTGGCCGTGAAGGGATTGACAACCCCTTTATCGCGTTGGTTGCAAGGTTCTTATTTGTTTGTGCAGGTACGAGGGACTTGCGTGTAGTCTCCTACTGGATTGATACCTTGGTTCTCAAAAACTGAGGGAAATACTTACGCTACTTTGCTGCATCACCCTTATCTCTTCAAGGGAAAACCAACGCATGCTCCAGAGGTAGCAGGCGCATCCCCTATCTCGTGGACGACTCGGAGACCCCCCTGACGTGAGACCTACGCCAAAAATTCCTATAAATACAGAAACCTCCAGAAAATAACCTAGATCGGGAATCCCGTCGCTGCAAGCCTCTGTAGCCACCAAAAACCAATCGGGACCCTGTTCCGACACCCTGCCGGAGGGGGGACACTACAAAAAAAATACACTTCTGTGATGATACGTGTTTGTCACAGTAGGTCGCGTTTTTTGTCATGCATGTACATCCATGACGCATTTTATGACAGAATCAAGATAGTCATACATCTTTGTCGTAGAAGTGTTCCATGACATTACCAAAATTATCATCACGGAAGTGTCCACTTCCATGACGATAAATCGTGTGTCCGCGAAGTGCTTTTCGTCAAGGGTGACCGACACGTGGCATCCACCGTAACGGAACGCCGTTAAGCTATCGGGTCTGGTTTTGGATCCGATAACCTGTTAACAGCCCCGACCATTGGGGATTTTCCATGTGTAAAATCATCATTGGCTGGAGGAAACACGTGTCGGCTCATCGTTGGGACAGATGTCATCCACTCATTGGACAGAAGGCGCCTATGATACGTCGACACGTGGCACGACCCAATAGAGGCCCATTCCTGTGAAAAGGCCGGCCCGTTTGACTTGGTCAAAATGTGGCGGGCCGGCCCATGGAAAGCCTGTTAACGGGCTGTTCGCATATAGCCCATTTACAACCCACTAACCTAAGGCCCGTTACGCCCTATTTGAATTAGGCCCAGTAGCGTCATCTGGGCCATCCAATATGATTCCAACCCGTTTTCACTTCTGGCCCATGTATGGCCCATGACGTCATTCGGCTCATATGAGGCCCTATGTAACTCTTGGCCTATTAACGGCCCGTGGTGAAACTGGCCCGTAATGAACAGTGTATCACTTTACACCCATTAACGGCTCGTGGTGAAACTGGCACGTAATGAACAGTGTATCACTTTATACCCATTAACGGCCCGTTATTCCGTTGGGCTGTTTCCAGCCCAATTTAACTTTCGGCCTTCTGAGGGCCCATTTATTCTTGGGCTCATTTGCAGCATTCGGTTACTTACGGCCCGTTACTGTCATTTTCTGCTTGTGGGCCAAATTCTGCCCGTGGTAACAGTCGGCCCGTTTGTGGTCCGTTAATACGTTGGGCCGTTTTCATAGCGTCATGAAATACGGCCTATTAACGATGGCCCGTTATGGTCAGCCCATGAACGGACGATTCCAACTCTAGCCCGTTTATGGCCATAATGCGGCCTGTTATTGGCCCATGTTATCATACTGCCCGTATAAGGCCCATTGATGACACGGCCCGTAGAAGGCCCATTGTTTCTATGGCCCGTAGAAGGCCCATTGTTTCTACGGCCCGTAGAAGGCCCACTGTTTCTACGGCCCATAGAAGGCCCACTGTTTCTACGGCCCGTAGGAGGCCCAGTGTCACTACAGTAAATATTAGCCCATGGTTATTGTAGCCTAGTTTTAAAAAAAAGGTTATTGCAGCCACTATCAAACCGCGGAAAAAGAACCGCAATGACTACAAGCAAACAAATAAACAAGACAACACAGAAATAAATAAGCAAGCAACTTACGCTAGGCTATCACGGCTATCACATATTACATCCACTAGGCATCAAAGTTCGCCACCAGTGGAAATAAACGCGCCGACAAAAGAATATACAAAACTGAGAGCACTTCAGAAGGCACTAGGCCTGGCTAGGTAGGGCCCCCCAAACAGCTGAAGAAGCTGAGTAGACCTCAGTTGTGTCAATGATAGATGCATCAACACTAGATTTAAGGCATGATGGTGCGCACGGCAGTCCTCCTCGACATCTTCATTGCATCTTTGACTTCAAGTCGGAGCTGATGAAGCAAGCCTTTCCACTTTAAGTTGAGACCGAAGAAGTCGAACTGATTGAGGCAGCGATCGATGAAGTCATGTACCTAGGGTAGGGTCATGGACCTGTCTAAGACACCTCCCCAAGGACATCTCTAGAAGAAACTACCTTCGATCGACTGGAAGAGTTCCACTCGACCAACTGGAAGACACTTTCGACCATGAAGCCAACCACTCGACCACCGTGAGATCTAAAGCGATCTGCACCCAAGCGGTCGGTCATTAAGTAGCTTTTATGGTCATCATAGCACTTTATGTGGGCGTTACCGGTAACCCCTATCTTAATGTATCTTTAACCTGCAAGATAATCGAGGGCGGAGGGTGGCGAACTCTATATAAGCCACCTCCCTCCTCAGTGTCAAGGGTTCGCACCCCTGTAACTCATACGCACATAATACAGTCCACCGCCTCCGGGCTCCGAGACGTAGGGCTGTTACTTCCTCCAAGAACGGCCTGAACTCGTAAACATCTTGCGTATACAACTACTCCATAGCTAGGATCTTGCCTCTCCATACCTACCCCCCATTCTACTGTCAGGCTTAGAACCACGATAGTTGGCGCCCACTGTGGGGCAGGTGTCTTAGCGTCTTGTTGGAGAAGTTGCATTTTTCCCATCCCATTCATCATGGTTTCAGGCGGAGTTTTGGTTGAAGGCCGCGAGATCCGTCTCGGCGCGCTCACGTTCATGGCCGACGACTCCGCTTGGTTGCAGGAGGCTCCACTCGACGTCTATGCACTCCCCGTCCGTGGGGCGACGCACTTTCGCGCGTGCGTCCGCAGCCTCCTCCTGCGGCAGCCGTCGACCCAGTATCGGTCGGCTCTTGTGCCGTCCTCCCTCCCGATCTCGCGCTGGCGCAAGCGCTCCGGTTGATCGAGGCTTCAGCGATGCGTGAGGCACGCGGTGGCCCGCCAGTCGGCCACTCCCCCAAGTCGCGGCAATCGAGCCCGACGAATCTCTCTACGGCCTGTTCGATCTGTCGACTGGCTCCGTAGAGACTGCATCTGAGTGCGACAGTAGCGATCCAGCGGCAGAGGTTCTGATGGTCGACGGACCATGCAGTCCTCCTGGTTTCCCCCGCACTGACGGAGGCGTTGGTGGAGGCGAGCCGGTGCAGGCTCACGAAGAGTACCAACCCGAGCCCCTCACTTCGCTGCAGAGGGAGGAGCTCCGCTGCCGGAACATGGATGCGCTTAACACTCCTATCGTTGGAGAAAACCCCGAGGCCCATGCCTTAGAAGATGCGCGTTTGGCCAACTTAGTTGAGCGGACTCGACTAGAAAATCTCCAGCGAGTGCTCGACGAATGAGCGCAACAACGGGTCCCGTCGTCCAGTCGACGTCAACTCTTTCCACAACCAACTCAGGTATACCGAACTCCCATTCAGAATCTAGCAGCTGCAGCCCGTATAGCAGAGTCCATTCAGCCTTCCCAGTCGGAGGCTGGCAGGGGCTTACTCCAGATCAGAGATTTGCTCCGGGCAGCAGGAGATCAAAATTCAGCTGTATCGCGGAACAGGATTCACAGCAGATCCGTCGCTGCGAATACAGTCCAGTCGGCACATAGCCCAAGATCGCCCCTGAGGCGTGAGGGGCATGGAGGACGGCATGAGCAGTATGAGGACCGATTCGATCATGATGATCGACGTCGAGTGCCCACTCCAACCCCAAGGGGTGGGTCATATGCGCCTCGGCAGCAAGACGACAGACGCCAGCACAGTGTTGGACAAAGGATTCCAGTCGACCCCAGAGAACCAGGCTTTGATGCGAGATCCGTCATCGTTCAAGGTGCAGTCGGCGAAACAGAGCTAACCGAGAAGGCCATGATGTAAATGCGCCCATCGCCAGCAGTACATGTCTCAGGACCAGAGTGTTTTAGCAGAGCCATCAGAGCCGCGGTGATTCCTCCCAACTTCAGGTTGGCGACTGGAGTTAGTAAGTTCACTGGTGAGTCTAAGCCAGATACTTGGCTTGAGGACTACCGAGTGGTTGTTCCGATCGGCAGTGGCAACAATGTAGTGGCCATGAAACATCTGCCACTTATGTTAGAGGGATCGGCCAGAGCATGGCTGAATCAGTTAGCACCCAGCAGCATTTACACTTGGGAAGACCTTGCCCGAGTGTTTGTCAGGACATTTGAAGGAACTTGCAAGCGGCCAGCAGGATTGACAGAGTTGCAGTCGTGTGTGCAGAAGTCGAATGAAACTCTGAGGGATTACATCCAGAGATGGATCACTTTGCACCACGATGAGAGAATGTATCTGATCATCAGGCAGTCTGTGCCTTCAAGGAAGGCGTTAAGAACAGAGAGTTGAGTCTGAAATTCGGTCGGACAGGAGACATGACCTTGAGTCGGATGATGGAGATTGCCACCAAGTACGCCAATGGTGAAGAAGAGGATCGGCTCCGGAGTGGCAAGTACAAGTCAGCCGCTAATGAAACCCGGGGAGGGAACTCAAGTCGGAAACAGAAGCGGAAAGCCGAGCCAGCTGCTCCTGGAGAAGCCTTGGCCGTGACTCCAGGAAAGTTCAAGGGGAAACCCAAGGGGCCTTGGAACCTCAAGAAAGTGAAAGACCAAGATGGAAATGATGTGTTGGACTTGCCATGTCACATTCACACGAAGAAAGATGAAGAGGGTAAACTTATTTACCCAAAGCATACCACTTTCGGCGATTGTCGGCTCTCGATTCAGCGGTTCCAGGAAGCAGCCCAAGGACAAGGAAAAGGAGTCGGACAAAGTTGAGGACAAGGAAGATAGTGACGGTGGATACCCTCAGGTCAATTCCACTATAATTATTTTTGCTGATGTTGAAAGCAAAAGTCGATTGAAAGTTATCAACCGCGAAGTGAATATGGTCGCTCCGACCCAGTTACCTGAAATGGTCGGAGACCGCCATCACGTTCGACCAGTCTGATCACCCAACACACATAGCCACCCCTGGGAGGCAAGCATTGGTGGTCGACCCAGTCGTCGAAGGCACTCGACTAACTAAGGTTTTGATGGATGGTGGCGGTGCTTTGAACATATTGTATCTTTGAGACGTTGAAAGGGATGGGCATTCCAATGTCGGACTCAGCACCGACAACATGAGCTTCCATGGAGTCATTCACGGAAAGAAGGCTGAGTCACTCGGCCAAATTGCTCTCGATGTGGTTTTTGGTGACTACAAGAATTTTCAGAAGGAAAAGTTGACCTTTGAGGTCGTGGATTTCAGGCGCTTATCACGCTATCCGGGGAGGCCGGCATATGTGCGTTTCATGGCTCGACCATGTTATGTGTACCTCAAACCGAAGATGCCAGGTCCCAAAGGTGTGATCACCGCCACCGCAATCGGAAAAAGGCGTAAGAGTGTTTCGAAGGCTCTAAGATCGGCGATGCTCGGATGGCGATGGTCGAGCTGCAAGAGTACCGTAAAACTGCAGACCAGTGATTTGTTGCGAGCCAAGAAGCCCGCCACGAGTCGGCATTTCACCGTCCGGGAGACGAAAACGATTCATATTCATCCGGTGATCCCAATGCTGCTCCGACTCACATCTCAACAACACTCGACTCCAAATAGGAAGAAGCGCTCATCCAGTTCCTCCGTGAGAACTGGGATATCTTTGCATGGAAGCCTGCTGGCATGCTGGGTGTTTCCAGGGGACTGGCTCAGCATCGTCTATGAGTCGACTCAAAAGTTAAACCTGTCAAAGAACATCTTCGACGGTCCGCCGACCAGAAGAGAAAGGCCATTGGCGAGGAGGTGGCTCGGCTCTTGGCAGCAGAATTTATCCGAGAGATTTACCACTCCGAGTGGCTCGCCAATGTTGTCATGGTCCCTAAGAAGGACAATTCACTATGCATGTGCATCGACTTCAAACATATCAATCGGGCCTGCCCGAAAGATCATTTTCCTCTCCCCCGCATCGACCAAATAGTCGACTCGACTACGGGATGTGAGCGGTTGTCTTTCTTAGACGCGTATTCTGGGTACCATCAGATCCGTCTGTATGGACCCGACGAGATTAAAACGGCTTTCATCACTCCATTTGGGTGCTTCTGTTATGTCACCATGCCATTCGGCCTCAAGAATGCCAAAGCCACGTTCATGAGGATGATTCAGAAGTGCTTACTCACTCAAATTAGTCGGAATGTGGAAGCATACATGGATGACATTATGGTCAAGTCACGGAAAGGTTCCGACCTGTTGACTGACCTTGCTAAAACATTTGCCAATCTCAGGAGGTATGATATCAAGCTTAATCCATCAAAGTGCACATTCGGAGTTCCTGGCGGAAAGTTACTCGGTTTTCTCATTTCTGAACAAGGAATCGACGCTAACCCAAAAAAAGTTGGCACTATACTCCGAATGAAACGCACCGTGCGTGTGCGCGATGTCCAGAAGCTTACTGGATGCTTGGCCGCTTTAAGTCGATTCATCTCTCGCCTCGGTGAAAAGGCATTGCCTCTTTACCGACTGATGAAGAAGTCAGACAAGTTCGAGTGGACTCCACGAAGGCGATGCAGCGTTTGCGAGCTCAAAGCTCTGCTCTCCACCAGCCGGTGCTTGCTGCCCCAATCAGCAAGGAGCCGTTGCTGCTTTACATTACAGCCACAGGACAAGTCGTCAAGATAAAGATTGTACTACGGTCGGCCGGAAGAGGAAGGAAAGGCCTTCAAAGTTCAGCGCCCAAAGTATATTATCTTTACGAAGTATTAACCCGTCAAAGCAAAGATACCCTCATTATCGAGAAGCTTGTGTATGGGATTTACATGACCGCTGAAGAAGGTTGCTCGTTACTTCTCGATCATTCCATTACGATCGTCGACGCCCCATTATCAGAGATTTTGCACAACAGAGATGCAACTGGTCGAGTGGCGAAATGGGCGATTGAACTTCTTCCCCTTGATATCAAGTTTGAGGCAAAGAAAGCCATCAAGTCCCAAGCAATAGCAGATTTTATCGCTGAGTGGATTGAACAACAGTTACCGACTCAAGTTCACTCGGAGCACTGGACTATGTTCTTTGATGGTTCCAAGATGTTGAATGGTTCCGGTGCTGGGGTATTATTGGTTTCCCTCCGAGGAGATAAGCTCAGATATGTGCTCCAGATTCACTTTGATTCTTCCAACAATGAAGCGAATCTGAAGCAACCTTTGTTGTATGGGTTGCGTATGGCCATTTCACTCGGCGTCCGTCGCCTCATGGTTTATGGCGACTCAGATCTAGTTGTTAATCAGGTGATGAAGGAGTGGGACGTCAGAAGTCCAGCCATGACTGGTTACTATAATGCAGTGAGGAAGCTAGAGAAGAAGTTTGAGGGGTTAGAGCTTCATCATATACCCCGACTGAAAAATCAAGCTGTTGACGATTTGGCAAAAATAGGGTCCAAGAGGGAAGCCATTCCCAGTGATGTGTTCTTGGAGCACATCCGTGCACCGTCGATTCAAGAGGATCCTTTCACTGAAGAAGCTCCACAGCCAAAAAGTGCCACTGATCCGATTGAAGTTGAGGTCCCAGCGGTGGTCGACCTGATCATGGAAGTCGTGGTTATCACTCCCGACTGGACAGTACCATACATCGCGTATATCCTGAGGAAAGAGCTCCCGGAGAACGAAGAAGAGGCTCCACAGATCGTCCTCCGATCCAAGGCCTTTACTGTGATCAAGGGACAGTTATTCAGAGAAAGCGTGACTGGAGTCAGCTAGAAGTGCATAACGCCAGAAGAAGGTCAGATAATTCTAGATGATATCCACTCGGGGACCTGTAGTCACCATGCGTCCTCTCGGACCATCGTGGCTAAAGCATACCAAGCGGGATTTTACTGGCCAAAAGCAAATGAAATGGCAAAGGAAATAGTCGACAAGTGTGAAGGATGTCAGTTCTACTCCAATATGTCACACAAACCCGCCTCAGCATTGAAGACCATTCCACTCGTCTGGCCTTTCGCTGTTTGGGGGTTGGATATGATTGGACCACCGAGAAGCTGGCAGAGCGGTTTCACTCATTTGCTTGTGGCGATCGACAAGTTTACGAAGTGGATCGAAGCTAAACCTATCAAGAACCTTGATGCGTGCACTGCTATCAGTTTCATCAGAGAGTTGATATTCAGATATGGAGTGCCGCACAGCATCATCACTGACAATGGGTCAAACTTCGGTTTCGACAAGTTCAAAGCCTTTTGCGCCTCTCAGGGCACGCGAGTCGACTATGCTTCAGTTGCTCACCCCTAGTCGAATGGACAAGCAGAACGAGCGAATGGTCTAATTCTCAAAGGACTGAAACCTTGACTGATGCGTGATCTCAAGCATGCAGCAGGAGCGTGGGTCGACGAACTTCCGTCGGTTCTTTGGGGATTAAGGACCACTCCTAATCGGTCGACTGGGAGAACTCCATTCTTTATGGTCTATGGAGCTGAAGCAGTTCTCGCCGAAAGTGATCTCGCTTCATAATGCGCCCTGAGTCAAACTCTACTCTGAAGCTAAAGCGGAGCAAGCCCGGCAAGATGCAGTCGACCTCCTTGAAGAAGAGAGAGAGATGGCCCTGATCCGCTCGACCATCTATCAGCAGGACATGCGTTGATTCCATGCTAGAAATGTGAAGAGCCGAGCCTTTCAAGAAGGGGACTTGGTCCTCTGAGTGGATCAACAGAATCCACACAAGCTCGCTCCCACTTGGGAAGGTCCCTTCATCGTCACCAGAGTACTCCACAATGGATCTTATCATCTTTACAACGTCGAACGCCAAATTGATGAGCCTCGAGCCTAGAATGCGGAGCTGCTCCGCCCCTTTTACACTTAAGAACTCACTCGGGTGAGATGTAATAGAAGTAACTCTGTAGTTTGTTTATCAAAGACAAGAATGTTATAATTTTCCCAGTGATTGTTATTACTTTTCGTTTACATAAGAAATTTCCCCCAGTGGGTGGCTTAGCCGCGAACCTGTTTCGCCTAAGTTTGTAAAAAAATCCCTGCCGAGTGGAGAGCCAGCCTCCCACTCGGGGCTTAGCCGCGAATCCGTTTAGCCTAAGTATCTAAAAATCCTACCGAGTGGCGAGCCAGCCTCCCACTCGGGGGCTTAGCTGCAGTCCAAGTACTCGCCTAATTTTGAAAATCCTACCGAGTGAGGAGCCAGCCTCCCACTCGGGGGCTTAGCTGCAGTCCAAGTACTCGCCTAAGTTTGAAAATCCTACTGAGTGAGGAGCCAGCCTCCCACTCGGGGGCTTAGCTGCAGTCCAAGTACTCGCCTAAGTTTGAAAATCCTACCGAGTGAGGAGCCAGCCTCCCACTCGGGGGCTTAGCTGCAGTCCAAGTACTTGCCTAAGTATTTAATACAATGTGCGCTTTGCAAGGACGACGAGGTACAGGTCGATTGTTGCCTTCCCCTTCAGAGCTACGACACAAAAATCCTCCTTGGAGGCTTAGCTGCAGTCTAGTACTTGCCTAAGTTTGAAAAATCCTACCGAGTGGAGATCAAACCTCCCACTCGGAGGCTTAGCAGCAGTCCAGTACTCGCCTAAGTTGGAAAAATCCTACCGAGTGGAGAGCAAACCTCCCACTCGGGGGCTTAAGCACTTGATCCGATGCTAGCCTAAGTTTAAAAAATCCTACCGAGCGGAGAGCAAACCTCCCACTCGGGGGCTTAGCAGCAGTCCAGTACTCGCCTAAGTTCGAAAAATCCTACCGAGTGGAGAGCAAACCTCCCACTTGTGGGCTTAGCTGCAGTCCAGTACTCGCCTAAGTTTAAAAAATCCTACCGAGTGGAGAGCAACCCTCCCACTCGGAGGCTTAGCTGCAGTCCAGTACTCGCCTAAGTACGAAATCCATTCCAATCCGCAAGGACGACAAGGTGCAGGTCAACTGTTACCTTCTCCTTCGGAGCTGCGCCACAAGTACAACGTGCGCTCCATCCCGATCCGCAAGGACGACGAGGTGCAGGTCGACTGTTACCTTCTCCTTCGGATCTGCGCCACAAGTACAACATGCGCTCCATCCCGATCCGCAAGGACGACGAGGTGCAGGTCGACTGTTACCTTCTCCTTCGGAGCTGCGCCACAAGTACAACGTGCGCTCCATCCCGATCCGCAAGGACGATGAGGTGCAGGTCGACTGTTACCTTCTCCTTCGGATCTGCGCCACAAGTACAACGTGCGCTCCATCCTGATCCACAAGGACGATGAGGTGCAGGTCGACTGTTGCCTTCTCCTTCGGAGCTGCGCCACAAGTACAACGTGCGCTCCCTCCTGATCCACAAGGACGACGAGGTGCAGGTCGACTGTTACCTTCTCCTGCGCTTTGCAAGAACAACGAATCTGTAGGTCATTGGATCCACCTCGAGCTGCATCTCAAGCATTGAAGCATAATCCGAGTGAAGAGCAAATTTCACTTGAAGGCAAACAAAAGCATATTTGACGATAAGTAAAGTTCGGATAACATCCTAAGGATGCGAAGTACCCAGGCCTCAAGCCCGTTAAAGTTTATCGATTCTGGGATCACTCGGCATTCCGAGGCAAATTTAAGACGAATCATAGAAGTTTTTACTCCTCGGTGGAGGACTGGAAGGCGCGTGACGAACTGGTCCAGGTCGATTCCATCAGCGATTCGGGTGGCAGCACCAATGAAAGTCTCCATGAAAGATCGGAAGTCGTACTTCTTGGTATTGGCAACTTTGATGGACGCCAACCTTTCCTCTCGCGCCTCCTTGCAATGAACGCGGACCAGGGACAGAGCGACATCAGCACCACATCTGGCAGAAGACTTCTTCCATTCCTGCACTCGACTTGGAACGTCATTCAGTCGAGTCATTAAAGACTCGAGGTCATTTTGAAGTATTTCGCTTTGGCAGTGTTGAGTCGATCCGCGACACCGCAACCTTCAGTCGAGCGAGGTAGTCCACCACATCAGCAACACGAGACTCCAGTCGGAGTACATTCATGGTAGCTTCATCCTTCACGGGGGAGTTAATGGGGTCCAGACTTGTCTCCACTTGACTAGTCTCTTCCTTGAAGTTCTGACAGAATTCTGCAAACACAAATCAAGTTCAAGCTAATGGTTCTATGATGAGTCGGTGATAACAAGTCAGTCGGATAAGAGGAATTACCTTCAAGCATGAGGAATAGCTTCTTGGTGAGCCCTCCCAGATAAGCCTCTAGATCATTCCTCTTCCCCGCCAGTTCGCCATCCTTATTGCTATGAGCTATCTTGTTGTTCTTCAGTCGGCTAACCTCCTTGTTGGCCGCATCAAGAGCAGCTTTCAGATTGGAGTTCTCTTCTTCAAGTTTTCCGACTGAAGACAGCTTCTCTTCCGCGAGCTTGGTTTTGTTCAAAGCCGTTTGTTGTGCCTCGGCAAGGTCATGATCCTTCTTCTTCAGAGCCTCCTCCATTTTGTCTGCAAAATAACAGTGAGGTCAGAATTAGGAAGGGACAGGAAAACAAAAACAGTCGTCAAGATCTCACCATCCATACCTTTTGCTTCGTCTCTCGCATTCTGCAAGTTCTCCTGTGCAAGCTTCAAGTCAAGGTTGAGCTGGATCTGTTTGTTCTCCAATTCAGTGTATCGAGCCACAAGCTCGCAGGATTTCTGCAAAGAATCAGTTGACAGACGTCACAGATAGGTTACTTCCGAGTGACTAAGCAAAATCATTGCTTTTCTAAGACTACACCCGAATCAAAATATTCGACAGTAGTCTCGGGGACTACACCCAGTGGGTGCACTTAGCGTGCCCCCACTGATCCTACCGACTCGGTTCGATCAGTCGACTGAAAGTGACAAAAAAGATAGAAAGGAGTTCTTCAGACTACGGTCATTGCCCGGTGATCCACCATAGTCGAGGACTACACCCAGTGGGTGCACTCAGCGTGCCCCCACCGGTTTCAAGATTCCATTTGACATGGTCCGACCAGACCGAGTAAATAAGTTATCAAAGAGATACAAAGTATAAATACTACGGTCGACTGCCAGCAGTCCACCATAGTCTCGGGGACTACACCCAGTGGGTGCACTCAGCATGCCCCCACCAGTCCGAAAATTCAATCGACACACCCAGTGGGTGTACAGATATGAAGATCTTCAGAAAGAAGAGTTTTTCAGGTAGCATATCCTAACAGAACAGGTGGTGATCAACTAACACGGGCGTTGCTCACGAAGAGCTGAGCTGGCATCATAGGCCGCTTGGCTGGCTTCCGGACCACCTTCATACGCTCCATCATGAGCCCGCTTGGCGTATAGCCTCCTTAGCGCACCCACTTGGTCCTCCGGGGCGTGGTGCGTGGTGAAAAAGGAAGGCGGATCAGCGATCGACGTTGAAGGCGGATACTCGTCGGCGGCACAGGGAAAGACACAGACGTCCGAGTGGTGTTGCCACCCTCATGAACCAGCGCCTCAGGCATCGATGCAACCTGAGCAGTCTTGCCGCAGGTGCCTTCTTAGTTCTCCTCCGCCTCAACGGTGCCTCATCATCATCATCAGGGAGATCAATGACATGAGGAGGGACTACAGGAAAGATTCAAAGTTAAAAACAGAAATCCAATCGACCAAAAGCAAAATTACAGCGATCATACCAAGGTTAGAGGTAACAGCATCTTCCATCTCACGGTCTTTGTTCTGACCGAGGTCTCGGAGGTGGCGGTATTGCAGATTTCAGAAATCAGTTGATCGGTCAACAAGTCGACCAAAAGTATGTTCGCGCTAAACAAAAAAGCTCAAGTTCTGCATTGCCGGAGGAAATAGTGGGGATAGCCATCTTCATCTTAGGCAAAACCTTTGTCGGCTTCGACGGTGTCGCTCGGGGTTGCTTGGGCGCTTTTTCGATCGGCCACGGAGAGGTTAAATGCGAGGTCGTTTAAATCATTTGCCCGACAGCGGTAGCGATAGCCTCGCCGCACTCGACCGCGGGGTCATGGGTGAGCTTGGACCGCCTTTCCATGCGAGGAGGGTCGACTTCTTCCTCCTCTTCCTCCTCCTCCTCTTCGTCGGTATGCGTCATCTTCGTCCCCCCACCGTCAGACTGCCATTCCTCCTGGCTTTCACCTCCGCTCCCTTCCTCCTCCTCAACTGGTTCTTGCGCCCCGTTGGGCATCGAGTACATCTCAGTGGTGACCTGGAAGAAGACAAACAAGATGAAAGTGAGTCTACCGATTTAAGCAAACAAGATGGAGTAAGCAGAGTCAGAGTCAAAGATACGGGATTGAACCTTGTCTGGCTCATACGATTGGTCGAGTGGAGGGATCCTCCTGGCTCCTCGGGGGTTATCTTTGTTCCCAGTGATGGCGGTCATCCATCTCTCGGTGGTATCCTCGACCTCCTCCGGGTGGACCCGAGTGGTGTCATCGGTGCGAATACATCCACATCGGATGGTCTCGACATCAAGTGGCTGGATGCGCCGTCGAAGAAATACCTCTAGAAGATCCATACCGGTCACCCGTCACGGATGAGCTGGACTACACGCCGACCAAAACCTTGACCTAAGTCTTCTCCTCCGGACCACCTTCAGAGAGGACGGCTTGCTCACTCGATCCATGGAGAAAGGAGGGAGTCGGTCGATCGCTCAAGGCGGCCGGTCTTGGCGATAGAACCAGGTTGGTGCCACCCTCGAACCGACTCAGGAAGGATCATGGTTGGAAAAGATCTCTTACCTCTCATTTGGACCCCAAGACCCCCACACATCTGAATCACTTGGGTTCTCTCGTCACTCGGATTGGCCTTTTTCACCGTCTGGGAGCGACAGGTGAAAATGTGTTTGAAGAGGCCCCAATGCGGCCGACAACCCAAAAAATTCTCACACAAAGACACGAAAGCAGCGAGATACACGATAGAGTTGGGTGTGAAGTGGTGGAGTTGTGCCCCAAAAAAGTTCAGAAATCCTCAAAAGAAAGGGTGGGGCGGCAAAGAAAACCCGCGGTTGACGTGAGTGGCTAAGAGGACGCACTCACCCTCCTGAGGCTGCGGCTGCCACTCCATCCCCGGAAGCCTCGTTGATCCATGAGGGATCAGCCCCTCATTGGCCAGGTCGTCAAGATCTTTTTGGCGGATGGTCGAGCGAATCCAGTCGCCCTGGATCCAGCCCTGCGGCAAACTGGCCCGCGACGAGGATCCGCCCCGACTGGTCTCCCTCCCCTTCGCCTTCGCCGTCGCCTTCTTCGCCCATTCCAAAGCCACCGTATTTTCCTTCACCATTGTCACCGGCGGAACGCGCGTGGAGCAGCGGTTCGGAGGTGGAGGCAGGCGCGGCGGATGAATCTGAGGAAGGAAGGAGGAAAGGGGAACACACTGTTCAAAAAACCCCAGTCCTGGGCCTTATATGAGGTTGCTTCCGAGTGACTGACCGGTAGGCCCAGGCAATCCTGTCAAATCCCGCAACAGTCACCCGAGCGATACGTGGCAAAAAAGGTGGCACGGAGATCGAGACGTCCTTGCCTTATCCCGTCTGATTACTGCGGCTCTCTCTTCGTCCCGCTCGTTTCCCGAAGATTCAAATCCCGCTAAATCCGCGCGCGGCAGAGCAAATCGTCAGACAAAAGATTTCCTCCGTCCTATCATTCGGAAATCGCCAAGTACAGAAAACGCACTCGACAGATACAAAGAATGGATCAAGGCGACTGAAAAAGAAGTTGATACCGTCACTTAAGTCCATTTGATCCAAGACAAGACACAATTGCAGCACAAGAATGAGTCGAGAGTATGTTCAACTCCTTCCCCACTCAAACCTCGATCCATTCGGGGGCTAATGATGAAGTCATGTACCTAGGGTAGGGTCATGGACCTGTCTAAGACACCCTCCCCAAGGACATCTCCAGAAGAAACTACCTTTCGATCGACACGGAAGAGTTCCACTCGACCAACTGGAAGACACTTTCGACCATGAAGCCAACCACTTTCGACCACCAGGAGATCTAAAGCGATCTGCACCCAAACGGTCGGCCATTAAGTAGCTTTTATGGTCATCATAGCACTTTATGTGGGCGGTACCAGTAACCCCCTATCTTAATGTATCTTTAACCCTGCATAACTGAGGGCCGGAGGGGCTGGCGAACTCTATATAAGCCACCCCCCTCCTCAGTGTCAAGGGTTCGCACCCCTATAACTCATACACACATAATACAGTCGACCGCCTCCGGGCTTCGAGACGTAGGGCTGTTATTTCCTCCGAGAAGGGCTTGAACTCGTAAACATCTTGCGTATACAACTACTCCATAGCTAGGATCTTGCCTCTCCATACCTACCCTACATTCTACTGTCAGGCTTAGAACCACGACAACGACTGCATAGAGGTTGTCTCACACCTGCTGGTGAGTAGCTTCAGCTCACTATCTTCATCAAGACAGGACCTTGGGGTCATCTCGCTGTCCTCAAGATGGTTTGGCTCACTATCTTCCCTAAAGTTCTGCCTGGCGTAAGAGATACGACTACGAAGAGAAACAAGGAGACACGTACCAGGTTTCACAATTATATAAGCAAATAAATGGATTTGTTCTGCATAAGGAACATGTTTTTACAACTAAAATTTGAAACTGGTAGTTTTTGCAAACATCCAATCAGATGTAAACAGCAAAGCAAACATAAGTGGAGGAAATGATGCCTATCCAAATCTATACTAGAACATAGTTTGAAGGCTTGAGAAGGATGAACTTACATTACATGTTAACACGAATGGACAAAGCCCTTCTCCATGTTGATGGAAGGATAATTCAATAAATTCCCCAAAGAAAATTCTTTATAAGCGTTGCCATTATTCTACATTTTGCAAAGATTAAATATAGATCAAATAATATTGGAAGAAATAGAGGATAATGAAGCTCAGGTGCACACTGATCATACATAATCAAATAGCAATTAATTAAGTACAGCGTTACAAGGCAAAAGGGAGAGAGGTACTGACAAGAGCAATGCAGAGCCCATTATTGTTTTGAGATCGTATGATCCTTTGAGCAAGGAGATTCATCTGAAATTAGTTTTCATACAAGAGAGAAGGTAACGCACAAGCAGAAATTTAGGAGTTCAAATTTTGAATTGATATCATAGGCGATTACTGACCAGCTGGGCTCCCTGCAGTTCTAATAGGGTTTGGCCACTAGAGTAGGGGTAAAGTGTGAATGCAGTTGGGCCTGTGTTTTCTGTGGCTGCTGATCTATCTTATTTAACAGTGTATCACTACCTTTTCCAAATACCTAGTTTGTACTCCTTGAGGATCTGCACTCACCCTCTTCCTTTTGGACATCTATTACGAAAGAACAACATTTGATTGGAAAAACATAGTGTGACGACACATGGAATAGGTACGGAAAATGGATAGGTATGGCATATAATCATATATGATGCTTAAACTAAGCAGATGGTGTAACAAAGTAGAAGTAATGCAAGAGGTCAGATGCAAAATATGTGCGACCAATACAACTTTGCAAAGTTAGAGCAAACACCTTGATGGGTGAATAAGATAGGCCATCCTCCACCATGCAAAGTTTGTTAGCGATTGGATCGTTCGCATAATATTCCTCTCGTCGCCCATTATCATATTCATTTTGATAATGTTCAATATCTCACATGCATGAAAACATAAGAACAAGTGAGATTTTCTTTGTAATGCGAAGTGATTCTAATCCAATCGCCTCCTGTAAACCCCTTTGTGCTATCTCTGCAATTCTTTTAAAAGATGCCATGCATGCTGTAATTTGTTGTGTGCATTAATATAATGTGGCCTACTACTCAAAATATGAGAGCTCGGAAGTGATGACACTTTGCAGATGATAGCTTCAACATATAGTAAAGAAGAACAAGTTGACCTGACCTGACAGATTCAAAATATACTAAGGGAGAACAACTCGACCTGACCAGTCAACTGCAAGAGAAGAGTATCATCTTCAAGAAGAGCAGAAGAGCAAGCAGATTGAAGATATTACAAGTCTTTCAATACAATGTCGGTTGGCCACCCATGATGAACCAGAGCACAGAGAAATACTATTCTTTCCGGTCTCTCCATATGTGGCTCACGTGCATTTCGAAACTAAAGTAGGAACATTTACCTCACCAATTAAACATCTCTCAGTTTTACTAATATCAGCAATAATATCATATATGAATTTGTACAACTAAGCTTGTTTAGCTCGATGGGTGGAGCAGTGCTATTACGACACGAACCACGTAGGCTGATTGTGGTCATCAAAAAATGGGAAAACATAAGCATGATGAGTACAGTGTTGACCGTAGCAGTGGGATGGCAGATCTGAAGCTGTAAACCGCGCAAAGGGTAGTTAGCAACCGATGTTTGCTTTGAAATAACAACTAAGATTTGGTATGGACAAGAAAGTACGGTCAACAAGTGACAAAGAAATGCAATTATCTTTGTCTCTCTATATGTCGCGACATGCATTTGGAAACTCAAGTGGGACCTTTAGCTAACCAATTAAATGTGTCGGTTAACTAATATCAGTATCATATCACAATCATACTTGAACAACTAAGCTTTCAAATTATGAGTGTTGTGTTGTTTAGCTTGCAGGGTGGAGTAATGCTAGTAATGACGAAAGCACCTACGCAGATCATAGTAGAGTAGATAAAAGGGAAAACCCTAAGCATCAAGAGAAAAATCAGGAAAGTGGAACTAGCTGGACCAGCGGGTGGCGCACATGCTTTTCGAAACGAATATAGGAACATTAGGTGACCAATTAAACATTCTCTGTTTTAGTGATATGAGCATCATATCAGATTCGTATTTCAACACGTAAGCTTTGGGTTGAGGTCTTGAGGAGCAGTGCTAGCACGACACGAAGCACCTACGATGATGGTAGTGAATATAAAGGGGGTAAACCATAAGCTTTATGAGTATAGTGCCCGTGCCATGGCGGATCTGAAGGTGCAAACCGGACAAAGCTACTTCCCAACCAATGTTTTCTTTCAACTAGCCACTACGATTTGGTACGGACAAGAAAAGTCTGATAAACAAATTACGATCTATTTTCCGGGTGAGATCAATAACTTAAGCACATATGGAAGAGTACCACCTCTCTTGCGGCGCCCGTGTAGGCCTATCGTCACGTTGAGGGTGCTTGGGTGCGATGGCTGTCGGCGGGGAAGAAGACTTTAGACGGCAGACGGCCGGGTCGGGGTATATATCTTGTTGCCGTGGACGAGGCGGTCGTAGGAGCGGCAACGACAAGGTGGACGACGGCGCCTATGAAGCGAGAGGAGGCGATGAAAGGATCCTGGTCCAGCGCCATGGATGAGAGACGTCCATCTCTTGGACGACGGGGTAGGGGTAGCGGCTCCGGCAAGGTGGAGGATGGGGTGGCGGACGGAGGAGGCTGGCCGCAGTGCGGAGGTTGTCGTGCCGCCGACGGTGTATGAATGGGGAAATGGAGGAGGGGGGATCTCAAACTTTGGGACGCGCTTCTCTGAAATGGGGGAAAGTTACGAACTTATCCCCCGTTTAAAATTTCGGACATCGCGTCGGTTGGGGATAGGACGGTAATCTCGCATCTCCCAAATATTTGCCGGTAACTATTTTGGGCGAGGAGAGGGTGTTTTGCCGCCTTGGCACCCACGGTGTATGAACGGGGCTGACAGGTAGGGCGGTTGTGTCACGTCTGATGGAAGTTACACATCTGCCCCTATTTAAAATATTAGCCTACATCGATTTCGGACGAGGAGAGTTTGTTTTGCCGCCCACAGTGTATGAATGAGGAAATGGAGGAAGAGACACATGTCTTTCGGACGAGCTTGAATCAAATGTGTTTTGCCGCCCACGTTTGGCGCCCACCGTGTCTGAATGGGCTCAGAGGCCGTCGTGTCACGTCTGATTGAAGTTACTAGTCTACCCCTATCGACAGCAGTGTAAATCCGGTCGATAAGGATGTCAAGTGTCAGGGGTAGACAGTAATTTCCATCTCGCAAACACTTGCTTCGGGCAGCCCACAAATTATAGTGGGTGTTTAGCTGCCTGTTCAAAACTTGGGAGAATTAGCATTCACGCTTGCTCGGGACGTGGCAAACTAAATTCAAATCCAATTTGTATTCGATTCTGAATATCCACGAGTAATTATACATTTTGTTATTTATTTCTTCAAAACCACAACAAAGATTTATTCCACCTTTATATATGATTATGATTTAGAAATGTCGTGATCTTGAATTGATGGGTTGGATACACTCTGATTCAAACAGTTATTTCATCCAATACAATATGCTCACACAAAAAACAGTTCACCTTATGTCAATCATACAAGTACTGAGGATTACCTCGCCTAAAAAATTCGGATCATTACAACACATGGACAACATAGGGGGTCTTGCAACATAATCCATTCAGAGACATGACACAACATGCAAGTATAATAATCTAATGACAATTTCAACCGGTATCTGAAGAAGAACCGGGATTACCTTGGGCTTCAGATACTTGAAACAATGAGGACCTCCTCCGTCTTCAAATGCAACATTCTTACTTCCTCCAATTCTTGGCTTGCTTGCATAATGTGTGCCGCTAATTTCGTAATTTCCAGCCTCAAGATAAAGATTACCTCATTCATGGCAGCCACACCATCACTTTCTGCCTCTAGTAGAGCCTCAAGCACTATAATATCTATGCTCAGACTGCTCTCCGTGGTGTTGCCTCTGACTGCTACCATCTGGTAACATGGATGGTGCCTCGCTTCCACAAATAGATTCTGGTGTTGTACATTGTGTCCTAGTGTGAACGGCATCCTGAAAGGTTTCCGTTGGACATCAGTAAGAGATAGTTATCGTATGATCCAGGCAGTAAGCTTACATGGTAAACAACAGACGAATTATTGCCGAGCATGGCAAACTATATTTAAATGGTTCGAAGCAGCATCAGCCGAAAAGAAATTAAAATGGTAAGATGAAACTAGGGATGTAAGTGGCAAATAAACGACATCCGCCATCCCATCTAGTTAGTTTTTGCTACCTCCCTAGTTCATTTTCCTCAAAAAACAAAAACTCTTTGAACTATCATACCACTAGTGGACTTTAATCGGGATTAAACGGGACCCAGTTGACATCCCTAGTTGAAAGGGAGTGTACAACCGCTATATTTAAGTTGCCAAGGCATCTAAGCAGTTGAAATAATCTGAGAAAGCACTTAACGGTGTGGCCTCATATAAACTACGAAGACAGTCTTGTGATGAAGTTGAGAGGAAGCGTTAAGGAATCAAATGAAATAGGCATGCATTTCTTTACGATAGTACGTAAGGCAATCACGACATATTGCCCAACTCAGGTATAGCGTAACAACAAACAAGCATTGAATCAAGCAATACAGCAAAGCGGCATAACCTGAACTATTTGTAATTCGGTAGGATTACACGTTGAGGGCAAAAGCCAATAAAGCAGCCCACTCGCATTACATTTCACATGTACTAAAACACACCGGCTTACCATATGTTGCTTTGTGAAGCCTAGCTGCTGTTGCAATGTTCTTTGAAGATATCACAAAGATACCGTGGTTGTAAATCTAGTTATTGTAGTTTATTCTGCACCATCTGTTTAGGTAAAATTAATTTTAATCGCATGCACTGGTCCGAATTGATCATCAGTGGTTCATCTAAACTAATGAAAGAAGGGTGTGTGCATACACGACAATATATCTACTTCCCTCTATTTTTATTCTTGTTCGAGGCGCCAGCCCCAAAAGAACAAATATTTTGCTTGATGGGGTTGGCAGCTCCATAATTAATAGAAGCATCAAATTAGTCATGCAACTTGGGAAGATCAAGAACACACAAACAAGTAATGAACAGAGGCTCGGAGTAGTGATGTAATAGCTAGCATCAGAAAATGTAGGGTAAAACGAACAAAAAGCAGCGGAACCACATGCTAGTTTGCTGATGTGTAATTAAGCATAGAGAACATTAAGCGATCGATGGAACCAACGGTGGCATCGAGAACAAAACTAAAGCATATTAACTATATGTGCATTGGTATGTAATTTAGCACATGTAACATGTTCATCGCTGTAAGTATGGCCCTCTGGTGCAAAAGCGAGAATAACGCGTCTCATGAAAAACTGAATGATGCCCTGAAGAAATTCAAAGGTGCGGTGCTTATGCTAGGAAAGTGAACGTAGGTGCCGGCCGTTGGATAATAGCACCTGATTCTCGGCGGCGTATGGGTATCGTTGTCATACTTGATAGCTAAGGATCGTCGATGGTGCTCGTGTTGCGGTTGAGTTTGGGCCGGCTGTCGCCATCGCTGAAGCGGCTCCGGTGCTACGGTTGCGGCGCCTGTCGACATACAAGAAAGCTCATAAGTGGTAAGCAAACAGATGAACGATAAAGAGACAAACCGAAGGAGTACAAATCGAAATAACCTCGATGAGGTTGCGGCGTCGGTAAAGCGGGGCCGATGGAGTTGAATATGGTGTCCGTGGAGTGGGTCGGTCTGCGATGGACGAAGGCTTATTGGTAGCGTTGTATAGTGCTTCGGTGAGGCGGATCTGTTGTCATGACGAGGGCTTGTATGAAGGGCCGGCGAAGGGGTGGATGAGGGAGTCAGTGAAGGGCCTACGCTGTGGTGGACGAGGGCGCCGGTTAAGCAGATCCGGTGCGGTGGACCATGATGGTGGTCAAGGAGATCTGGAGCGGTGGACAAGCCAGTCGCTGAAGCGGCTCCGGTGAAGTGGTGAGTTGGCAGTTGGGGGTTCCAAGGTGCGGAAGGTAGATCCGGCGGGGTGTGAGGTCCACCGCTGCGGAGGAGGACTAGATTCGGTAGCTTGCCGTGGTTGGGGGGGTCGGGGAGGGAAGGGAGGGCTACTGGGAAGAATGTTGGGGGCAAGAGGGAAAACAATGGAGTTACCAAAGCAGCCCTTTTCCGTTCATGTGGCAGGGTAAAACAGGAATATCGCAGGGCTAAACTTTGGTAGCGTGATATTTCAATGTGAGCGGAAGTTTGAAAGCTTTTGGCGCCTAAAATTATAAGTATTCTGCTCTCGTGCGGCCGACTATGATATCATGGCCGACAATTTGTTTGTTTTGCATAAAAAATGTGCAAGTTTTGAAAATCAATGTCTCCAACTCAAAACTTAGATTGTCCATTCAATTCAAATATGGATCATTGAGCTACTACAAGCAAATACCATCATACGGTCCAATTCAAATGAAATTCCAAATGTGTTTATCCTAAATATGATGACAAAAGCAAAAATGTGCATGTGTATGAATAAAGTGGATGATTATAAAGTTTGAACATGCCCGTATGTGTATATCTCTAGGTTGGATATACGAATTTGAAATCACGGAATCCCAGCTTAAAAATGTACCTCTGTTTAAATGAATTACAAAAGCTAATGATGGAGTCGAATTCCAAAATTCCAATCTTAGGTTTGTAATTCTGGTACATCAAGGTATATCACGCATGTTCAAAAGTATCGTTATCTCATAGTACAAACTATGGAACAAATTGATCAACCATGAGTGCACAATATCTCAATTACGCTAAAGTCCCTCAAATATAGACACCTCACTCTTTATCTGAAGTCAACCCCCCCCCCCACCACACACACACACCAACACATAGAGAAGTCGCTCTCTCCCCCAAACACCAACACACGAGCACATTAAAACCCCTCTCTCTTGTAAAGTCCGGACCCCAACATAGGTCTCTATCACTTTGTCTCTCGGGCATGCACACATCTCTTCCCTCACTCTCTAGGTCTCCGCTATCTCTCTTACCCAAGCACACACACTATGTAGAGTGTATATTTCCCATACACACAAGCATTAAGCCCCCAAATGTCTACCTCCCTAGTTATGTGGTTCTCGCGCACTCACCTCACACACCACCCCCACTGCAAACAAGCACACTTTGTCTCATTGTGCACCACTCTCCTCTTTCTATCTCTCCCACATGCGGACCCGCCCCAGCTCCTTCCTTGTATACATATATGTGGTGACTCTTTGCATAGCTCCCTAATGTATAATCGTTCTTGATTTCGCACATTGTTCTCTACACCATCTATTCTAGATCTCTCATGAAGTCCCTATCACACACACGATGACTCGCTTCCCTTGCATCTCCGTTCATAGGCCAATTTCCGACAACATCAACATTGTCTCCCTATCTATCGCCATTTATGGACACAAAGCGACCCCTCTCGCCCCTCTCTTCCTCTCTCTCTCTCTCTCTCTCTCTCTCTCTCCGTCGCTAGCTCTCTCTTTCTCTCGCTCTCGGACCCCTCTCCCACACACACACTCGATGTCTCTTCCAAATAGTCTGCTCCCCCGCCCTTTTAGTGCTATCTCGCTACTACACATGTCACACCATTCCCCCTTCCCTTATACTAGGTTTACATCATCAGTGGTCTCTCTACTCCACATACACTCTCTCCCTGTCACACACAAACGTGTGCACAAACACATACGCACAAACACCCATTTATCTGGATCCTCATCTCTCCCCATGTCCGCATGTGTATCTCACACACTCACTCTCTAATTATGTATATGTGTCTCCACGTTACACAACACAAAGCCCCATGTACATGTCTCTCTCTATCCTCCACACACATAGACACAAAGAATCTATTATCATTGCCTCAGTCTCTAACATATCACACATGCACACTGTCTCTCTATCTCTCGCAAACACGCTCAATAAGGGCTTCCACGTGAATAACTTACCGTCTATTCATCAACAGTTGTGGAAGTACGGCGAACACGAGACGTGAAAAAGAATAAATCTACACATGCTTAGACCACCTAGTATGACTACTAGGACTAGAGCAAGCCAAAAAGCGCGCCGCCGTCACCCCCTCCTTGTCGGCGACGGGAAAATCTTTGTTTTACACAGTCGAGAAGTCATTGTGCTAAGGCCCCACATGCCGAGGCATTGAATAGAATGTAGATGCTAGTTTATGGAAGCAAGTATCGATAATATGTTTGTATCTCCATACTTATATTTCTTCTCTTATAAAAAACCGAGTTGGTGATGATGGTACGTGTGCCATCTTGCAATATAGACCGTCCGATCTATATCTAACGGATGGAAATTAAACTAAAAGATACCCGCACCCCTCTCCACATTTGCAGACAAGGCCTTCCCTCGTTCATCCTTATCTCCAACAAACCTCATTGTTGAGCAATTAAGAAAGGAAGCCTCTGGAACAAGCCGGCGTCGTCAATCCCCATGCCTCCGCTCAGTCCGACCACCAAACCCCACTCCTCTTCACCTTATCTCATATTTCTCGAGATATCATTAGTTTTTACACATGGGATTTCTCCCGCAAGGGTCAATCACAACAAGTGTTTTATAAAAAAATGCATCTTGATGTTCCGCAATGCACGGATCTTGCTAGTACTCCTACACAAGACTAAGTTGGTGATGCCGGTGTATACGCCATCCGTCAAGCTTTCTGACCATTAGATCTACATCTAACGATTGTGAGGTAAGTTGTTGCCTTTTCTCACCAACATTCCACTTGTCTACCAATTTGTAGAAAAACCCATAATTAGTATCTTAAAACCAACCACATCCCTCCCTGACCTCACCAAAACAGCCCAAGGAATAATATATTCTAATTGAAACATAATATATCTCTAGTGACATATGTATATCAAAATTAGAGTGTTTTTTACCAAGTTTGTGAATAAGTATTATTCTAATTATGATTTGTTGCAACGGACATGAACATTGCTAGTATTTCCAACCATGCATTTTTTCCTAGTATTCCATAGTTTCGAGTTTTCCATCAAGATATTAGTCACTCATGGTTGATATTTACTTTCAATCATGTACACATATGCACTATGTAACTAGCCTTGCTTATTGGCTTCCAAAGCTTAACTTTCACTCCTACTTACAATATGTAGAGTATTTAACAAAAACTACCACTTTCAACCAGCCCTAGGAAGAATCTATTGTAAAAAAATAGCAAAAACATACCCAAAATTTCTTAATCCACGCCAAAAACTACTACCTAGTACTCTTACCGATTAGGTTCGTTTAAACCCATTTATGACTGGGTTGGCCCACACGTCCGTGTTGACGAGGCGGCTTAAACCAACACATTTTGTTCGACCGTTGACACGAGGGACCCACATCTGACCTTCTATCCTGTTATTCCCCCTCAAATCATTATTTTTCCTGAACATTACTTCAAACAGTACAGATGCGTGTTCGTCGGTGGCGCCGGTGATGAGCGAGTTGGCCGCCGCTCCGCCGGACGGGCCGGACGCCGCGCTAGCCTCCGCATAGGTTGGCAGGCTGGCCCGAGCGTGACTCACGAGCGAGCAAGCCGCCGTGGTGGCCTTCGCTTGAGCCAGATGGCTGGCCTTAGCGCGGCGCGCACGAGCAAGCCGCCGTGGTGGCCTTCGCTTGAGCCAGATGGCTGGCCTTAGTGCGGGGCGCGCGAGCAAGCCGCCACGCTGCCGTGCCAATCTAGCTAGCAAACCTTGCAGACAAGCAGCTGGACGGAGCTATCTTGGCTAGCTAGCGGCCGCGAGCGCCGGACGGAGCTGGCATCCGGGCTGCCGCAACATGGGCTCCGCACCGCCGGCGGTTTTGACCTCGCCTTCTGCCGGCGGCGGTAGCTGTGTCCCATGGCCGAGGATGACTAGGTGGACGGGCCGGAGGTAGGAGGTCACTCGAGGATTTTTGTTGGTAAGAGCATGTACAATGGTTGATAAGGTAGTCTTATCTTAAGTCTGCCACGTATGCAAGTGGTAGTAGTTTCTTGGCATTTTAGTGGTTGCTTGCATTATTAGGGGTTTCTTGTAAGGAACAATGTATGTACTACTAGCGACAAAAGGCGATTCTAGGTTGCGTTGTACTCCAATGAGTACTACTAGTGGTCGCGGGAGTGTATACCTCGTTTTGTGGGTTCGATCCCGGCGAGCATACATGAGCCTTTTTAAATAGTACTACTACACTTCGCTGCGAGCCAATATTTTACGGGTAGTTTGAGTTTTGAAGTCAAGCGGACGTGCGGCCCTAATCTGGGTGCCTTTGGACAGCCTAGCCACGTGAACGGGTTTTCCATCCCAGCATCCCGTGGCTCGCGTGCTCGCCCTAGCCGCACCTTGCTTGCAGCTTCCTCATCAGCTAGTAGCATATTTAAACTAGCGCCTTCCAATTAAGCCCGAGCAGCCGGAAAAGCCTGGCGGGGCATTGGGAATTGTGCAATATGGCTCTGTACGTAAAGTACTCTACAACTACTCTGTAGCTTGTGGCGTTGCACGCATGGACTTCACTCCATTATCGGCTCTACTATAAAATAAATTCATCTTGACGTGTTTTTTTTAAACGGAGGCAAAAGCTTTGCTTCATCTCATTCATAAAGAAGGAACTACTAACAAAGTTCGACGAGATCCATTACACCTCCACAAATGGAAGCGAAAAGCCTAGTCTCGTTGTATCAAATAACTCAAATGTTCTTGATGAATCATTGATAAACAGGCTGCT
Organism: Aegilops bicornis; assembly: GCA_021605145.1. Classification (NCBI taxonomy): domain Eukaryota; kingdom Viridiplantae; phylum Streptophyta; class Magnoliopsida; order Poales; family Poaceae; genus Aegilops; species Aegilops bicornis. The sequence goes on along the minus strand of CM038671.1, from coordinate 672,003,091 downwards.
AGTGTGTGCGTGAGAGGAGCGGCTGAGTAGGCTAGCTACGTGAGAGGAGCAGCTGAATAGAGCACCGAGAGTGCCCACTAGGCCACTACGCAGGTGTACTTCCCCTGCATTGATAGTACAGCGATGGTTCTAGAGAACAATAGTACCCTCCACTTCCAACTTAAGCTCCTTGGCCCTGAGATTCAAGAGTTCAAAACTGGTGCACTATACTAGACTAGACTAGAAGTACAGTACATCGCACTACTAGTTGAGAAAAGTAGTACTAGTACTGCTTTCTGATGCAATCACGCATTCTCCTCAGTCACATAATGTAAGACGTTTTTGACACTAGTTGGCGTGTACAAAAATGGCAAAAACATACCCAAAATTTGTTAATCCACGCCAAAACTACTACCTAGTGCCAAAAATTTCTTACTAGTGCTATTATTTACGGTATAATGCAATCCCATAACGTTCCATAATGCTAGTACTAGTAGTAAATAATAGCCTCACCCCTTCACCGAGGAACGATCTACAATTGGAAGGGACGAGGCCCTGCGGTTACTACGCTCTTATCTCCTCCTCGCCAGTTCCCCTCCCTCCGAAGAGAAGGCAGTTCGTCGCTGCTCCCATGGATTTGCCAGGCGGTTCTCCTCCTCTTCGGGGCTGGGAGACCTTGGACGACGATCCTCTGGGAGAAATCGCACGCCACTCCGACGTCATCATCGCCGCAAGACTCGGTGCTTCCTGCACCAACTTTTTCAAGACGCTGCTTAAACAGGCTTGGGAAAAGGCCATGCTTGTTGGTCTCCCATGCGTCCTCGAGGAGAAGGTTCTTCTATCGGACAATCCTTCGAAAAGTCCACCTCTCCCTGGCCATGGTTGCACGTTGACTCCGCTAGAGTTGCCGACGTTGAGAGGTAGTCGGATTTTGTCCGATGAGCAGGTCAGTAATGGAGTTTGATCATGTAGTACTTAGTTATTCCATTTCCATCCCGTAGTTTCTCCGCTGTCCACCGTCTTATATATAGGTGCAGGTCGGTGCCAACAAAGATTGGCTTGCATACCTCCGGCTGGATACCACCATCATTTTGCACAACATCCACAGCAGTGCGGCCGTTCCGGTAGACCCCTTCTCCACCATTGGGATCGGCCTTCCGGACTGGCTGGGCTTGAATACATATGATGATGCCTACATGAGATTGAAGAAGATAGCAATTGCGGACCCGCCGACAAAGCAACACGGCTACGATGATTACTATCTCATCGTGGTGTTCGACATAAGGATTGCCATCAATGCAAGAGGCGGTAACGGCAGAGGCTGGCGCATGTTTGCGGCGGCAGATTTTTACCCCTACACGTTCGAAGACGTCGTGCGCCATCTAGGCCACATCTTCGTGGTGACAAGCCAGGGGACTTGTTTCATCTGGTTGCCATCCTACGGTACGGGAGATTACAAGAGGAATGCACAAACCATCATTTGCATCCCTAACGGTACTCCATTATTTTGCAGGGACCAGTCATCCCCCGATCAAAATAAGATCGCCGATCCTGGATGTGCATTTGCATCCGCGATTCGGTCTAACATGGAACCTTGTAGCTGACTTTGGCATATTGGGATCAACTATCTTAGCAGTCGTTACCCATGGTACCGCTGATGTGCAACATGGTCACACAATCTACCACGATCGGACCGTCACCATCTACCTAGGTATTCCATTTTTTAACCCTCTCGCCTTCTCTTTCATTGTTGTACTAGTAGTATACTTAGTAGTACTAGTAGGAGTACTTTTTACGTTGGAGGACGCGTATAGCTAGCTAGGCCCTTGAAGACTTGAACCCACTAGCTGCCACCATTTTTGTTTTTCCATGTCTCTCATCCATGTAGCCAAGAGTGGCTATATATAATAAGCCGGTTATTTTACTTCCTCTATATCGGAGTAGTACTATTTGCTGCACAGTATTACTGACCGCCATATTTGAGCACAACATTATTATGCATGGACCTTGACTGTGTACGTCACCATGTGTCCAGATCTGAGATGCCGCGTGTACCAGATGAACAGCGCCGAGTTCGACCCCCGTGATGCTACGTGGGTGCCGAGGAACACTCTTGGAGAGTACTCTCTTTTCATCGCGGACAGCTACCCCATTGTGAAGTGGCTGCCACCTTCCGTGCACAACACGGAAGGCCTGCCATTCATGAAGCATGGTTGTGTCTTCAGTGCGCACCGCCGGATGAACGACATGCTGGGACACGCTATCCCTGATTTATGCCGCTCCGGCTTGGATGAGTCTCCATCGTGTGGAACCGGACTAGAAAGCTGCGATAATGATTCCCGTTGCCCACCGCTATGGATCATGCCATCCATGAAGAACACACAGAATTTGGAACACGGAGGAGGACATGTAGCCCATATATAACGTGTAAGTGGAGTACGGTAATTGTGAACGGTAGCGCTGTGAATATATGTAGACTAGTCGTGCACAAATTTATCACATGAATTGGAGATGAACTTGTGTGGCATACTGGCATTTGTCCTTTGGAATTTATTACTAGTAAATGTGTTATGTGTACGTGCAACTTGTGTGGTTGCTGCACGGGCTCCAACACGCTCTTTGAGAAAAAAAGGTGGCACAGCTTTGGATATACGTGACGTGGCAGCATCGTACAGTAGCATCGTTCGCTATAGTTGTACTACACTCCTACTAGGACGACGACTCCTATAAAACCTTGCGCTTGGCTCTTTGCCTCTTCGGGAGGTTCAAAAGTTCGTACTCGTGTGAACCTTGCACTTGGCTCTTCGCCTCTTCGGAAGGTCCAACAATGATGATACTACAGTACAATATGCTTCTGGCAATCTGACACCGATTGAACTGCTGCACGTCCACCGCGAGGGTGAGGGCGAGGGAGAGGGAGAGGGAGGGGGCGATGTAGTCAAAACCCTCTCCTCGCCCTGCGAACCACCACGCGCGTGGGCGAGGGATAGGCGTAGTAAGCAAGCTTCTCCTTGTTCGGTGAGTTGACGGGACACATCAAAGCAGTACTAGTACTAGTAGTAGTCCCTACTGCGTCCTTTCCGATTAATATGGCTTAATTTGAAACAAGAAAAATACACTGGCGGTCAACGTATGTAACAATACACTCTTTACGGTCACTATATATAGTTTTGCGTCGATTATATGATCACTAGCTCATCGTAGAGAACCGTATTGCACCCTACTGACCGGCCACATAGTCGACGTGGCACTTTGTTGACTGGTTAAATTGTCACCTGGTTTCTGGGTCCCATCTGTCAGTTGGCAGAGCAAAGAAATCAGTTAAACAAAACTTTACGTAGGCGTGACACGAGTCCAACCCTTGCGCCCGAACTGCCCTGGCTGTGTATGTGAGTGCGTGCACATGTCCTCCCTCGGTCTTCCAACAAAGAGTGTACATCGGCTATAAAACAAGGAGTGTAGTACATGATGTACATCTACACTTCCAATGCATTTAGCCTTTAATCTAAATCGATATTGATTGACTAATGCACCAACTTGTGTTGTAGGTATAGGCTACATATCTATCCTTAATTACAGCATGCAACGGCCTTTATTTAATCTTCTTATCTCAATGGTCGCATGCACACACAAGTCTGCTACTTTTGGGCGTTAATTATGCCCTGGTCAATGTGTAAATCTCTAAATGTACAGTCTTTCACGGACGTAGGGAGTAGGTTGAGCACTTGAGCGTGAGCGTGTGTGTTGCGTCGTGTCTTGTGTGCCGCATGGGTGCGTGAGTGTTGCGTGCGTCGATGTGTACGTGTGAGTGTTGCATGTTGCATGCATGCATGCATGCATGGGGCTTACTCCCTCCCATTGACATGTTCATATTTCAAGCTTCCTTTGTTCCCTCCATATGGTGATACTCCCTCTGTTCCCAAATAGTACGGAGTAAAAGCCTCCCTCTGTTCCCAAATACGGAGTATTTGTCTTTCTACAGATTTCAACGAGTGACTAGGTATGGAGCAAAATAAGTGAAGTGAGCGTAGAGGCATAGGGATACTGTAGAAAGGAAGTCCTCACGATCCATTATTCCCCATCTCGGTCAGAGAGAACTATTCAACTAGTCTTCGCAGTGAAGTGACAATACACGCAGCAGCAGATGGGACACGTAATTAATAAGCTGAACCAGCGTGTTGGTGTTACTAAATCAGCCTTACCCAGTACTGCCATCATGTTTGCCAGTAGAGCATGCTTCCACAAATACGCCAGCGCACCTCTGTCCTCCATTAACTAACATATGGGCCCTCTTGTGGTAGACCCACATGTCATCGGTGTAACTATTTACACTCCGAAGGACGGTGCCTATATCCTGGTAGTAGTACTAGTAGAATTGAGATTTAATGCACTTTCATCCCCGTCTTCCACTCTTCTTCCTCCTCTCTTCTTCTTCCTCCTCTCTTCTTCTTCCTCCTCTCTTCCCCATCGTCAGCCACACACCATTTACCCTCGCTCACTGCTCGCCCGCCCGCGCCATCTTCCATGGTAGCTCGCGCGTACCATATCCCCCCGCTCACTGCTCGGCCACGCGAGGAGAAGCTTCTTCGCTCACCCGCCCGAATCCACTTCCCCGCTGGCTCGCAGGCACCCAAACCCCAATGGCAGAACCGACTGACACGCAGAGCCGCGATTGGAATTCCCTCCCTGATGTTCTCTTGGAGCAGATCTGAGGTCGTATGGACCTACTCAAAGACCGTCCGTCGGCCGCATGCTCGGTGTCTTTGTACCATCTACTGCTCGCAACCGCCGGCTCTTTTCAAGACACCTCGCTTGCGATGCCCGATCCTCGTAGGTGGCCCAGACACCGACTTGACGATCCTACGGAGGTTGCCGTAGTGCCCTCGACATGCTACCACTACCCGTCCACACCGCCCTTCATGCGCGGCCACTACTGGGCGGGCATGAAGGCCAACTGGATCGTCCTCATCCACCACACCGGTAGTCCGTGGCGTCTCGTGGATATCTACACCCAGCGAGAGATCACCCTTCCATCATTGGATACCGCCGCCATTGAGCCTCGCGGCCCGCTGGACACTCCTGCCTACTACGCACGAGACGCGTCAAGCTTTTGGCTGGACCTGCATTTGCGAAAGTTGTAATCTGCGAAGTGCCCACACCATCAGAAGACTACATGGATTACAAGCTCATTGCCTTGTTCAAAATGGGATTAGTCTATCTAGAATCCGGTCGCCATACGTGGTTATGGCTCATCATCAATCCTGTTGAGGCAACATTTCTGTCTGATGCTATAGTGCACGATGGCATCGTTTACGTGGTCGACGCACAGATTGGCTGCCTATACTAGTGGAATCTATCATCGTGTAATTTTTCTATCTCATCTAATCTTTACCTTATGAATACGGCTGCCTGTTCATTTTTTACAAATTTAGAATGCATAGCATGTCTATAACCACATCATTGCTATATGTTCCTCTCATTTCCTAGATTTTTATGACCACACATGTTATTGTTAGAGTTGATATGAGAACAATTGGCATCTAATGATTGTTAGAATACATATTATGAGCATAACATCATGATTGCTATATGTTACTCTCGTTTACAAGATTTTTGTAACAACGCATGTTATTGCTTAGAGTTGATATGAGAACAGTAGTAGTAAGTGCTATGGTAGAATATGAGTAAGTATTTGTCATAGCTGTTTTCCTCTCATTGTTACATGATGTTTGAACCATGACATGTTGCAAGAATATGAAAGCCATTGGCTTATTTTTTTAACTTGGGGTATGATTATTACCACGGCATTGCGACTCTCTGTCTATGATATGTGTCACTGTTATAATAATCTTAATTCCACACATACTCTGAACATGGTTGTTTATTTTTGTCCTTTTGGTCTCCAATTTGAATTGTTGCAGTAGACGCAAATGCGCTAGCCTTCATGATTCCAGGACCTAGAATCATACCAGCCGATGGGTGGTGGTTTATCGCTCGTTCAGCTGACGGCGGTCATTTGATGCTCATTCGCATGTACCAAATTGACCAAACCATTACATCAAACCACATGCAGTACAATGCGTGGGGCGTTCGTGATATTGATGGCTATGGCTGCTTCGTGTTCGAGAAAGATCCCAGCTTCGTTGGGCCAGGCGTATTCAACTGGAGGCGGGTTTACAGCCTCGGCAACCACTCCTTGTTCCTCGGGCTCAATCATCCAATCATCCAACCAATCATCGATCATATCACCGGCGATGATTATTGTGCTATGCAACTTCAATTCGCGAGGGGGCTGTGTTTACACATCATACCATGGGTTTCATGAATCACCATATCCAGAGATTCGTCGACACAGCTTGTTGCCAGATAATCTTCAGTGTGTGAAAGGCATCAAGCTTCCATGCGATGGATGACTTTTGCAAACCCGACATGCGGCGATGTGGTTCATGCCAACAGCAAATATGCACAACTTGATTCGTGCTGATATCTAGACTGAGCCATGTATTCTGCTGCTGTAGCACGAACCTCTTTTGTTGGATATTATGTACTGTTGTTAGTTTGAAGCACTCCTCTGGTTTGAAGGATAGATACCTTCCTGGGATCAAGTGCATCCTAACTCACATGCGTAGGATGTACTAATAATGATGATGGAGATCTTGTGCGAAGCCATATATATATATATATATATATATATATATATATATATATATATATATATATATATATATATATATATATATATATATATATATATAGGCTCGCTAATGTGAGCCGGAGCGCAAAGCGCTAATTCTACGCTCTGGCTGGACACCATACCCTAGGCTACGCATTTGTCGCACTGGTCGTCGAAAAAAAGCAGCAATTTTTCTCCCGCACGGTGGTATAATCGATGGATACTATAGTAACTGAATTGATTTCATTACCACTGGACCCATCTATTCCCCGCCTCGCCAAGACCACATAATTAGTCCACATGGTACAAAGTAATCAGCCATGGGAAAAGTAATGTGAAACAAAATATGTTACTGTTGCACATATTCTTCGTGCTCTCCACATAATTATCCGCTTCATACTAAAATTGGTGTAAAATATAGTAATAAAGTCTATTCTGTTACTACAACGTAAAGTAAAATGTAATATAGTAATTCCGTTACTATATTTCTAGTTTTTTTACCAGGTTAGAAGATTGGTTGGTTTGCCTCACGGAGAATGGTACATGGCACGTAGTAATAGATTAAATTCTATTACTATATTTCTTTGCTACTTTACCCTGATTAGAAGAACAACTCATCTACAGAGCGGGGTGTCGTGGAGTCGTAACCAATTTAAACCCGTTACTTTTTCTTGCATGTGGTATTACCATCGTAAGCAATACAAGTCAGTTCCCTCTTCTTTTTACCCTCATAAGATTAGCGAGACGGGCGTGAGGCATGTGGGGTGGTAACCAAAATTAAATCCATTACTATATTTTCTACTTCCTTTTACCCTCACACAATTAGCAGGGTGGGACTGCACTGGCTTAGTGGCGTGGTACGCGGGTGGTTAACGACCAGCGCGCAGAATAAGAGCTTTGCACATCTGGGCTATTATGTTACGCGTAACAGAATATTATTCTTTTAGCCTTTTTAAACTGACGGTTTTAGGCGGTTGTACTGATGATTTTCGAGCAGTTCAACTGATGCTTTCAGTTTGTTTAACATATCATCTTCTTTAGTTCAATTTTTTTTGCAATTTTTTTGTCGGAATGGGGCGTGTAATATATCGTTGGAAAGCTCTTGAAAACTATATTTTAAGTATATTGAGCGTTTTTGCAAAATCATTATGGTTTAAGAGCAGTTTTGTAAAAGCCATTTTTTTTTCAAAACCGAAAACGCCAATCGTATTTTGGACTCAATTTTCAAACGGTTTGTCGGAATTGAGCAAATAAGATGGCGTTGGAAAGCTCCCGCATATTCCATATATCAAGTTTTTTCTAATTCTATACGATTTAAAAGTAATTTGGAAAATGGCGAAATTCTGGGCGAAATTTACTTCCGTGATTTTTTTGCAAACGGTTTGTCGGATTGATGCAAATGATACGGCGTTGGAAAGCTATGGAAAATGCGCAACTTTTTTGTATTGAAATGTTTTTATAATTCCTTACGGTTTAAAAACGACTTCGAATACGTTCTAATTTGATTTCGAACGAGATTTTTCTTTAAAGTTTGTCGAAATGAGGCAAATAATATACGGTTGGAAAGATATCAAAAATATGAAACTTAATCATGTTGAACGTTTTCTCAAATTTGTAATAGTTTAAGAGTAATTTGGAATACGGTGAGACCCATCATATTGTTTTCCCGTTCAAAAAACTGAGTACTCGTACTGATGTTTTGTGTGTGTTTGTACTGATGTATTATTCACAGTAGTTTTGAATGGTTCCGAAAAAAGAATACTTGAACGGATGTCTGTATGGTTTTGTACTGAGCGTATTTTCACATATTAGACTTTACTCTATTTTTCGGTATAATTTTCCTCGTAACTTCTCAATGGTATCATCATGCCCGAACTTGCATAGTTTACACCGTTGAACTGAATGATATTTTTAATAAAACAAAAAAGTTATGTTTTTCTTTTGATCACAACGTTGTTTTGCGACGATATTCTGTACTTCTCTCATTTTACCACTTGAACTTTTACCATTTTGAATTTCCATGGTTTTTTGTTTGAGTTTTTTTTCAAACTTATCTAGGACGTCGTGTTTAACTTTTTTTCTGTACTTATATGCTAGTAATACTAGAACATTTACCATGCAATTTTTGTCCATTCGTGGACATCAACCAAAATAGGCACGAGTGAGCACTACCGAACTGATCATTGTTTTTGATTGAACTATGTAAATGTATGTGTTCTTCTTTTTCAAGAACTAATCATGTAATACATACTGAATGACCCCACATATATGATATAATGAACTGTATGGCTTTAGAAGTGTAATGACAGTACATCCATCAAGCTCCACAAGATCACAAGAAGCCTCTGTCAAATCAAATATACAAAATACTGATAAAAATTCACACTTTTGCACGAAGGGCATACTTCTAAACATGCTTGACGACACCCATTGAATTTGCAGAATTCCTTTGGTGGGAGCAAACAGTGATTTTTCCGCACATGCTTCCAACAAACTTGAAACTTGAGCAGACGATTTTTTACGGAAAGAGGGGGATATAATGGAGAGCAAGTAGCTAGATGATATAGCTACTATGCAAGGCGTCGAGTTTAGCCACTGGCATCATGTCAAATTTAGAAACACAAGTAACATTTTTCGAGGAAAAAAAAGCATCCTCAGGGGCATTTGTACGAGCACCTAACATGCAAACACACAAGAACTCTAGATTGAGCATGGGGCGGTGATGGTCTCGTTGTCCGGAGCCCAGGCGTCGTCGGGTGCGGGGGAAACGGCAGCCTTGCCGGTCGAAGGGTTGCAGTTGTGGGCGGCGAATCTGGTAGCATGTGGCATGTGCGGCCGTCATTGCCATAGGTCGAGGTCTTCTTCACGATGGTATCAAATCCACATCAAGAAAGTACATGTTATTCAGTTTGGAGACCAATTGAAATAGAAAGGAACTTGACCAATCTCAGCCATCTAAACCTTTCACTTTGTGTGTACCAAGAAAAACAACAAAGGAAAAAAGAAATGATAAGTATGAACGTATGCATATACACACATCGAACTGTTTACGCATTTCATTATGAACCGTGATATAATACATATTTAATCGCTATACCAATAGTAAATTCACAAATACATGACACTTTTTTTAGAACAATCTAGTAAGCATTGCATGGAATACGTCAAATACTGGGAGCAATTTTAACAAGTATTTATCTAATTTTGCATGTGCACAATACCACCAAGGTTGAACTTTTTGAGTTATGATTTTTTAACCCCCAAAGAAGTAATACATGTCTTGGCGGTACATGATTATGTTGTTGAGCAGCTGATCTCATCGAGACAAAAAGCACTCCTATAGTGCACACACTAAATCATGATAAAAGTGGAAGCAAGAAGCAATCAAGAATCGCACATGCTGCGGCCGGGATGTGGAGGCACGCCACGACATGTGGAGGTGGAGGCGCGCCGTGGCCAGGTTTTTTTTTTTTGCTCCCAGCCTCCTGCATATATATTTATTGAACTGATGTTTTCCTGTCATTGGGCTGATATTTTTTCTGTAGTTCAACTCCCGTGGCCTTGCCCGACTTGCCGACCTACATTGTTCTCTAACACTCACAGGGAGAAGAAATTAGACATCATCGACAGCAAAACAGGACACTAGTGAGCCGTGAAAGAAAAAAATCATCCAGAAAATGACTGTTCTCCTAGGTCGAAATCAGGTGTACGTGTTTTCAAAAAAAATAGGAGAGGCTGAACTGACTTTTTAAGTACGGTGGAACTGAAGCAACTAATTTTCAGAAATAGGAGGTGGATTGAACTGAAAGTGTTGGTGAGGCGTTCGAGGGGCGAATTGGGCCAGCGGTGGTGGGGAAGCGCGAGCCGCTTTTTATCTTGAGGTAATAGCAAAGTGACCACGATCCAGGTGCTTTTGAGTTCTATTCTTCATCATAGGTTCACTGTTATTACCTCAGTAAAAAAAGTTCAGTTCATGGCAGAAAAATAATGCAAAGTTAACTTATTGTGTTCCTTTTTCATACTGAACTGATGCATGTCCACAAAATGAAAAGGTTTAAAGGTGTGAACATTCAGTACATTTGTACCTTCGTTAGCGCTGCACTAGAACTGACATAATAAGTTAAATACATCGATAATAGGTCAATCCCTCCCTATGCTTGAGCACACTAGAACTCACAACAAACAGATGATCTATCAAAGTTCAACTCTCACCCATTGTTGAGCGCACTAGGACTAGCTATGAACAAAGAGGAGATGTGCTTGGTGCTTGTCCAATGTTTCTGAAATGTACAAAAACTCATGTTGTTTGACAGTTTAATTTTTGTCTGAACCTACCTGTTTCCCGATTCTGAACTTGCAGAGATGTACTCGACCACCACCACGCCACGGGGTTGGACTGGGGCAGTCGAGTCCATGGTTCAACGCGGGTAGGGGAATGCCGAGTTATCTTTCATAGGGGCTCTGTGGCGGCGAGTTCTTGGCAAGGCGATGGCGAGCTATGGATGGAGGAGGCGTGGTCGTTGAACTTGGGGGTTGTGAGGGAGGAGATGGCTGATCGGGGAGCTCGGGTCGCCGACGCCTTGGGTGCCGGGCCTCGAGTCTGGCGCTACCGGGGTAGGAGGAGGCGGAGGCGCCAAGGGGGAAGGAGCAGGCTGGTGGCGCAGTTGATGGGGGAAAGAGGTTCCGATGGCGGCGGGGAAGAAGGTGGGAGGCGGGCGGCTGGAAGAAGGTGGGGCGGCGGGGAAGAAGGTGGGGCTGTGGCGGCGGCGCCATGAAGAAGGTGGGGCGGGCGGCGCCAGGAAGAAGGTGGGTGCGGGCGGCGCCAGGAAGAAGGTGGGCGGGCGGCGCTGGATCCAGCCGGGAGAAGGTGGGAGCGGGCATCACCGGGTCCACACAGGGAGAAGGCGGCGGCTGGCCATCGCGGGATTCAGCCGGAGATGGGATGCGGAGTGGGTGGGCTGGGTTTTCTTTTTCCTTCACGCCCTTATAGGCCGAGGGTAATAGAATAATATTACATTGCAGTAATGTGAATAGTCCAGCCCTATATATATATATATATATATATATATATATATATATATATATATATATGTATATATATATATATATATATACACACACACAGACGGTCTATTACGCTAATATTAGCAGAATAACTATTCTGCACACCACTTCCAGACCGCATCTTTGACATAACGCAAGTGCACGTCATTCTTTGAACCAAGTGTGTTGCAGCACTCACACGAGTGAACTTCTCGTCGGAAAAAACTCCACGCATTATTTTTTGGTACTGTTTTCGCTCTAATTTTTTTAACCGTTTATCGGAATGAGGCGTGTAATATACCGTTGAAAAGCGAGGGATTAGGCGCAACTTCGACATGTTGAACACTTTTCGAGATTCCACACGGTTTAAGAGCAGTTTTAAAATTGGCGCGTCCCATGACGAGTGGCAGCGAGCATTTTTTGGCGATTTCTTCTAAACCGCTCGCCGGAATGAAGCAAACGATACGCCGTTGGATAGATATCATCGAGGCGCATCATTTTCATATATAAATTTTTCTCTAATTCATTATGGTTTAAGAGCAGTTTCAAATTTACTAAATCACGGAACTCTGTTTTTCAATTTTTTTGAAATTTTTGGTACTATTTTTGCTCCAGTTTTCTAACCGTTTGTTAGAACGAGACGTATGATACGCAGTTGGAAAGCTACGGACAAGGCGCAACTTTCATATGTTGAAATGGTTTTGAGATTCCTTAAGGTTTTTAGTTAATTTTGAAAATCGTGCGGCTGACTTCGAGAGGCAGCGGCTGTTTTTTCATGAAATTTTTATGAACGGCTGGTTGGAATAATTCAAATCATACGCCGTTGGAAAGATATCGACGAGACGCAACTTTTTCATGTAGAACACTCTCTCTAATTCCTTACGGTTTAAGAGCAGTTTCGATTTTACCGAAAAGTTAACGCCTGTTTCTTCGCGAGACCAAAATCGTCAGATTAATTGCATCAGACGGAAGAACGCATTGCTTCAGACAAAATACCGTGACCGCATCGGATGGGCAAGTGCACTACATGGTTTCTTTTTGTTTAGACGTATTTTTTCTCGGGCGAGGAAAGAAGAACGCACTGCTTTAGACGAAATACCGCACTTCATTAGATGGGCAAGTGCACTGCATGGTTTCTTTTTGTTTAGACGTATTTTTTCTCGGACGGGGAAAGAAGAATGCACTGCTTCAGACGAAATACCGCACTTCATTAGATGGGCAAGTGCATTGCATGGTTTTTTTTGTGGGACGTAAATTTTTCCAAACGAATTGGAGTGCACTTCATGTCGAGTGTTGGTCAGCCGCAATATTATGAAAAGTGAATCTCATCAGACGGACAAGTGCACTGCATGATTTTTTCTATGGGACATAAATTTTGCCAAAAAGGGTGGAGTGCACTTCATGTCAAGCGTTGGTGAACCGCAATAATATGAAAAGTGAACCTCGAGACTATAAATGTAAGCGAAATTGCGACACTAGTAAAAGTAAACCGTGTGAGTTTTATTCAAACTCAATAATTTTTTTACTTGTGTAGACCGGGCGAGTGGACCGTAGATACTGAGCAAGTGAGACCACATGTAATGAGAAGTAAACTGCTTTTCGAGCTGTTTTTTTTGGATTACCAAGTGAACCATAAAGGAGTTCTATAGTAAACTATGTGAGAGAACAAAGTGAGCCACACGGCCATCTAGAACACAACAGAATCAACGATGCGGTACCCAATAGAACTGCACTAGGCAATGACTTGCTTATATAAAGTGACCATCCATTCTTACTACCCTTTTCTCTCCGCGTTTACTACCCTTTTCTCTCTGCGTTTCCCATAAACAACAAAACAAACTTCAAATGAACATCGACGTTCTCTTATTTTTCTTACTGAGTGCACTGCAAATGATTTCCAGAAGAAAAAAAGAGTGAGCTGCAAAACAAGAAAAGAGTGAGCTGCAAAAACAAAAAGAGTGAGTTGCACCACACTAAACACACCAGAAAAAAGGGTAGGCACGGTGGATCCTTTGGAAAAGCGAGTGGTGGCGGGTCGGGGCTTCGAGAAGCAGCGGCGTGATGTGGTGGGTGAGGGGAGGCACGGCGGGAGATTAGAGGAGCTGAAGGGGGCGGTCACCATTCTGAAAGAGAATATACTGCAAAGCCGAACGCACTGGACCGCATGCCATGCGCCACCGGACTCCGGTTCGCCAACGCTGCAGATCGAGGGAAGCAGAAGAGCAATTGGGGTGCCAACGCATCAGGGGGCGGGGCTGGCCTGGTGCCTATAGGAGCAGAGGAGGGCGGGGTCACCTGGTGAGCAAGGAGGAGGAGCACGTCAACCACGGGCCGAGGACGTGTGTGGGGCGCGATGCTACCATCTTTCGCGGGGAGGCAACTCCGGCGAGCCCCTCTGCCTTCTGCACAACCGCAGATCGAGGTAGATTTGGTCAAACGGGGCTAGACCCTTGCGCCGATCCGGTGGTTTGGTGGGATTGAGAGGGACCTCGTCGGAGGTTGCGGTGCTCGCATCCGGCGGGGAGGGGTCGTGGCCGCGTCAGATCCGGCGTAGGAGGGTGGGCGGCACAGAAGGGGTCGCGGCCGCGTCGGATCTGGCAAAGGGGGGGGGGTGGGACGGCACGGGAGGGGCCGCGGCCACGTCGGATCTGGTGAAGGAGAGGGTGGGACGGCGCGGGTGGGGCGGGGACGATGCGAGGTAGGCTGGGGAGCGATGGCCGGCGGCGGGGTGGCTCCGGGCGCGGAGGAAGGTGGCAGGAGGGGGCGGTGGTTGCAGTTCGCGTCAGGGGAGGAAGAAGGTTGGAGGTGGGGCGTGGACACGGGGAGCGGGAGGGTGGTGGAGGGATCGAGGGTGAAGTGGGGAGATGGGGTGGTGGGTGGGTTTTTTTGTGCGTGCGATTCGCGTCGGGTCAGGTTATTTGGGTTACAGGGTGTTAGCAGAATAACGAATTTGTTAGAAAAATAAGACTCTTAAGGGTGTTATCATAATAGACCCACCCTATATATACATGCATACATAAACACTATTCTGATCACGGGATCAGAATAATATTCTGATCACAACCTGACCTGCCCCGCTAGTAGTACGTTGAACTTCCCCGTGAACTCGTTTGAACTTCCGCCAACATTGCCCAAACGGGGCTTGCGATATACCGTTGGAAAGCTATGGCACCAATATCATGACCCAACTTAAATTTTTGGCAAAATATAAGCGGTTTAAGAGCAGTTTTGAAAACCGTTTTTTATTTGCACAAAAAACGTGAATCGTATTTTCGATCGCATTTCTAAACCGTTTATCGGAATGAGGCATATAATATGGCGTTGGAAAGCTGCTGCAAAACCGCTACTTCCACATGTTGAAAGTTTTTTCTAATTGCCTATGATTAAAGAGTAATTTGAAAAAACGTAAAATTTCATAAACCGAACAGCTGAGTTTGTTTTTTTGATGTCATTTCTAAACGGCTAATCCAATGGAGGCATATGATATGACGTTGGAAATCTTATGAAAATGCGCTAATTTTTCATCTTGAAAGTTTTTTTCTAATTTTGAATGGTTTAAGAGTAATTTAGAAAATGGTCCAAGTCCTACCGAAGTTCAGATTTTCGAGCTAATTTTTTAGCCGTGCGTCCGAATGCAGCAAATGATATGGCGTTGGAAAGCATGAACAAATGCGAAACTTTTTGGTATGTATTGTTTCTCACAATTCTTTACGGTTTTAAGTCAGTTTTGAAAATGGCAAAAACATATTGTCACCGTAATTTCTACGAACTTTATCGGAATTGGGCAAATAATATACTGTTGAAAAGCTACGGAAAATGTGAAACTTTTTCATGTTGATGGTTTTCTTTGATTCCTAGCCGTTTTCAAGTAATTCAAAACAATTGGGATCATTCGCTACTGCCTCTATCGCTTGAAGCAGATTCTTGAAAATGCACCGCGTGAAGAACCTGAACTTCTCGCTGCGTGTGCCTGAACTTCACTCTGCTTTTCACGTGATTTTTTTGCTCGTAGATCTTCATCCACTTCTCGTAGCTCTCTATCCCACTCACGGGAATTGAGCGGGTGATATATCGATGGAAAGCTGCTGTAAACACGCAACTTTCTGTGTTGATCATTTTTCATACTCGCGACGATTTTGAAAGTTTTTCATCTGAAATTCATTCAGTGTAGTAGGTGAACTTCCTGCTGTTTTCACGTTGAACTTCCGTGACGTATTCTCGTTTGTAATTTTCTCATCCATTTTGTCAATGTTACACAAATGATATTCTTTTTGTACAAACCTCTCTCACAATATATTTTTAACTTTCTCCGACCGGGGACTTGAATTACATAAATAATATTCCTGCCGTTTTGAGGTAAATTAGAAAATGGCGAGATCATGATTTTTGCGTTCATCACGAACGGAAATGCATTGCGTGCAGTAGTAGAACTTCTGGGGCATGTCTGTTTGAACTTCACTTTTGTTTTTGACGTGCTATTTTTTGCACTGCATGAAGTAGTTGAACTTCTGGGGCATGTCTATTTGAACTTAACTCTATTTCACTTTATTGTATTTTTCTTATATGAAACACACACCATGTAGTACGTGAACTTCCGGTTGTTATCACGTTGAACTTCTCTCTGCTTTGAGAGAGTTATTTTAAAACACAAAAAACAACATGTTTTTTATGTATTTTGGGCATCTAAATACACGGTGAACCTCTCTCACAAGAATTTTTCGAACTTTTCCTCGTCGAGCACTTGAACTTCTAGCAACCATTTTTTTGATTATGAGGTTGTTTTTAAAAGTGCAAAAAATGGCGTTGTGTTTTTTATTTTTTGAACAGGTAAATCCTAGGTTTTAATAAACTCCGAACTTCTCTGTTATTTCAATATGAACTTCACCTTTTTATATTTTGAGTAAAGAATTGTATTTGATTTTTATACGGAAAAAATCAAACATGGAAATACAAGGTGAACCTCTCTCGCAAGAATTTTTAAACTTCCCTAGACAGAGCACTTGAACTTCTTTCAACAAACCTTCTAAGATTTTATTTTTCTGAACTTTCATTTCTCACCTGAAATGTGTTCCTTGCAGCACTTGAACTTCTCACTGTTTTCACCATGAACTTATGTCACATTTTTGTGTATACGTCGAATTACACACAATTAAAGGTCGGACATCATTTTTTGCCATTTTAAAGTATGTAACTAGAGGTCGGACGTCCCGCAATATAAATTATGAACCGTGCATCGAGGTGCACGTGAACTTATTGCAATAAATTTGAGTTTTTTATATACTTCAAACTTCTATGTTATTTTAAATTGAACTTCGTAGTCTTATTGGTAGTCTTATTTTTTGAACTCTAGGATTAGTGGGTTTTTTGTTGAACTTCCTCCCGAGCATCTTTTTTATGAACTTCTAGTGTTGATGCATGCACCAAACTTTGGGAACTCCTTGTTCTTTTATTTTTGAACTTTTTCAGCAGCAATAATACTTGAACTTCACTGACCTATTTTGTGAAGCAACCAAATGCGCAGACCACACAGGGAAGAGGGCACATTTTCTTTCATTGTGGACATTTTATAAAAACACAGGGAGAGCACACACTTTTGATCAAAAGGGAGAGCACACAATCACAGAGGAAAATAAAGAAGGAGAAATTATGCATTTTTCTTGTTTTTTGCTCATACATAGAAAATGTGTGTATCCACATTTTTAAATTTTCTATGTTCTTTCTTTGATCTACATGACAGAAAATAGTCTCTTCAATTCGGTGTACTACACACACACATACACGCACGCACAACATATCCACATTTTTTTGGCTGAGATCAACTGAAAAAGGTTTCAGTCTCACAAGCATACACAAATCGAACTTCCATGAATTTCTATACTTTTT
Source organism: Aegilops bicornis (assembly GCA_021605145.1). NCBI lineage: Eukaryota > Viridiplantae > Streptophyta > Magnoliopsida > Poales > Poaceae > Aegilops > Aegilops bicornis. The sequence goes on along the minus strand of CM038671.1, from coordinate 671,985,513 downwards.
ACCAAAAAAAACTTTTTTGTGAGAACTTTGATAAACTTTTTCCCATGAGCAGTAATACATTAAATACATAAACAATCAAGAAGAAAAAGCCATACTTTTATATAAAAAAAGACGTTGTATCGCTCATTCCTCACCACACTCTGAACGAAAAAAGGTAGAAGAACACATTTTTTGGATGGTTGGTGCTCCCTTGAGCTTGGGGAAATAACTACACAAAACCAAAACTGATTTTTTATGTTGGTGCTTCAAGCAAACGAAACCACCTGCTCCTTGAATTACTTCATCAGTAGGGTAACACAACGGACATCGACGGGCGTCCGTGCTCATCTTTTTTTCTTGTTTTTTGTGAAGTTTTTTTTTCGCCTGCAGATTTGTAGTAGCATTGCAGGGCAAGCATCAAACTGAAAGTAGGTAGGATGGGCTCTCCGATACACCACTGTTGACAAAACCAAAGCCAAACACCAAGCCATTAGAGAGCAGAAATATTCCAGTGTTGACAAAACCAAAGCCAAACACCGAGCCATTAGAGAGCAGAATTATTCCATTGGTTATCAAATGTATTTATGAATACTGACGCTGCATGTTATCCAGAGATTGTGTAAGACAAGCATCCACAACATAATGAAGCTTGACATATGCCGTGCATTCATGTGTATGAAAGGTGACCCCTTCAAGTTGGAGTCTTGAAACCATCCATTCATTGACGTCCTCTGAAATGTTTAGAAGACAATTAGAATCTCAGTTGGTAGAGGAAATATTGGTTTCACACACAAGAGAGAAAAATTAGATATTGATGGGAGAAGCAGACGCAGCGGGAGCGTAGATGGGTAGCAACGCTCCAACCTGTTGAATACCGCTTGAAGGAGTAACCTCCGCTGCATCCATCTGTAGATGCAGGTCGAGACCTCCTCTAGCTGCAGGCCGAGGCCTCCTCCATCTGCAAGTGGTGGAGAGGTGGCTCGGTGGACGGTGACGGGTTGCGCCCGTGAGAGCATGGGGCAGGCAGCGAGGCGAGCCGGTCGGGAGCGCGAGGCACGCGACGGGGCTAGCCGTTGGGGAGCGCGAGGTAGGCGGCCGGTCACGCCCAAGTGGAGTGCGGGGTCTCCGCCGACGGGCGGCTATGGTGAGCCGGCTCACGGAGGAGCAGGCGACGGTGGATAGCGCCGATGGTTTCGTGGCGCTTCGTGGAGGAGGGCAGCTGCAGGTTGAAGTAGGGGGAGGGGCCGCCGTGGTTGAAACAGTGGGGAGGCGGCCTGCTGTTGAAGCAGGGAGGGAGGCCAATGATGGGTTTGCGGCGGCCTTATTTGCGGCGGGCAAGGCGTCACCGGGACGGGTGCGGATGGCGCTGGGCAAAGGTGCGGTTGGGGCGGGAAGCGGGTGGTGGGCACCGCCGATTTGGGGTAGGAGGTGCGGAGGGAGGTGGGGGTCTGGATCGGGTGAGGTCGGGTGGTTTTTTTTCCTTTTGTTTGTCGTTGCCCGGTTCGGAAGTTCAGGAACATTCCGTCGGGGTCTTATAGGGCTGACTGTGATCCAAATAGTTATTCTAATCCCAAGATTAGAATAGTGTTGTCCTATATATATATATATATATATATATATATATATATATATATATATATATGGGCTATTACATTACAGCTGTAATGTATTATTATTCTGTTACCCTACTTGAACTGACGTGGTTAACAGGTTGGACCGACATGTTTTTCAACCAGAACTTATCTTCCTGCGTGCACGACGGACGGAAACAGGGGATGCAACGTCGGGCTTCCGGTCGTTCTCCGGCGCGATTCTGCGGGCCATTCGTTGCTAGAGGAGACATGTAAGGGTTTCCGCACGTGCGCGCGCTCAGTTGGATGTTTTTTGAGATTATTTTTCATCCGTAATTTATGTTTACAAGTTTTGGTGTTCTTGGTCGTTTTCCACGCCCGCGATGGAAATCTGTTCTTCTTTTTCTGTTGTTTAACTTTCGAATTGGTGTTGCAGGGAGAGATATAAGGACTGTATGAAAAGATTTGCGTTGTCAATTTTGCTTTTTTGAGTTGTTTCTACCGCGGATTCCCATGTCATTTTGTCATTGGCGGAAGTTGTGTATGGCGGCTGACTATGAGCTGCGATTTCTTGTAATCCGGTCAAACTGTGTAATTAAGTTGCGTGTTTTCAGTGTTGTTTTGAATTGATGCCCGTATGTGTAGTTGGACTGCTGCCGCGTCAAAGTTTTGTTACTGTGTGTTGACATCGGAGCCGCACCGATGGCTCTGCACTTTGATTATAAAGGCCGAGCCCTCTGTCAGTTTCATTCTACGAGATGCAACCAAAGAAAAGGGAGATGGATCCTGAAATGGGAGAGGTTACAGAGGAGGAGGGGACGCCATAGATGTGAGGGCTGCGATGGCGGAGCGAGAGGAGGAGGAGGCGCAGGCGCAGGCAGATGGCGCGACGTGCTGCCGAGGAGGAACTGGAGGCAGACTTCAACAGACGACTTGCGCGTGAGGTGATGGATACTTGCAACTCCAATGAATTGGAGCTTCTTTTCCCAGAGGGCAGGGGCAGGAACCATATTCAGATCATTAGTTGGGCTAGGGCGAGAGCAGCCACGGCTCCACATCCATCTACCAGGGCAAAATGGCGTCGTTTCTTTGATCGTTATGACTGAAGTAGTGAATATTATGTTTTTAAGATTTTTGTTGTGAGGGAGTAGATGTTCGAATGACTAAATGAATTCAACTTTGTTTTTGTCTCTGAATGTGTTGTTTTGTCTGCATATGTTCGACATGTGCACCTTTGAACTGCTTGGTTTTCTGAAGTTGAACTGATTTGCGGTCAAATGTTGGATGGCTTGTGTAATAACTATTCACTACCACCGGCTGCCCATACGCCTTAGTTATTTTTTTATAATCTGCAGTGTCCCCGACTATAAACGTTATCCATTTGTGTGTGGTGTGTGGCCAAGTCTTCCCCCTCCCTTTCATTCATTCTTCCAGAATCAGATCTAGGTTCCTCTCTCTTCTCTTCGTTGCTTTTTTCTCTGTTCCTGTGTGTTCGTTGGAGGATTGTTCATGTGGATGCCTGGTAAAGATGGCGCATATAGCTGACGGCTGTGTGTACGAGTCTGGTTTGGAGCTCACTCAGACTCAACGGCGCGGGCAACTTTCTTGTTTGCTGTACGGCAACCATGGGTTTCGTACACCCTATGTTTGTCGCCTGACGGATGGTGACTTGAAGGAATCATGGGTATGTGTTTCTATTCGTTTTGTTTTCTACTTTCTTGTTGTTTTCTGTTCGAAACCCATGGACTGGATCTGCAGTTTTGTCCTATGAATAGCCTGTCTATATTTTTTAATTATGTTTTGTTGGATTTTAACGGCGGGGATTTACATGTGTATTTGTTCATTACTTAACAAAGATTTAAACCATTTTGTATAATCCCTCGATCTGTTTATGAATATATGTTTTACTGTAGGTGTATTGATATGTATATTTTTCAGTTTAGTCAGTTCATATGTCTAGTTAGTTTTGTGCTATTGTTTTGGTTCAAATTTTTTCCGCTTTTAGTTTGTTATGCAAATCGTTCCTATATCATGTAAAAATTCAGTTATGTCAGTGTTCAGATTTGTTTTGTACTCCCATGTCCATTTGCGTAAAATGTCACCCAGGATCAGGATTGTTGCTCCTAGTTCCGTGTTCGGAGATGGAGACTTGCACAAGAATGGGTTTCAGTTGATGTATGTTGCCTACCACATCGACTTTGATGGTTGCATCAACCTAACTACTGGGTGGAAGGAGTTTGCGGCTGAGTCTGGATTTGAGGATGGTGATGTGGTTATGGTTATGTTCTTGAGAGAACACGACTCTCTAACGTTCAGAATTTATGTGATGTAGGTTTAAATGTGGCAAATGACGCCGGCTTTGATATTTGTGTATGGTTGATTATGTTGCAGTATTTTTTCTTTTAAAACATTTGCATGTGAAATGGTTGAATTGTATTGTTTTTATCAGAATGGTATGGAACTAGTTGTGTAATGTTTTTCCTATTGTTACGCTCAATTATAAGTGTTTTATTTATACATTCTTTATATTAGTAATGGAACAATTTCTATAGTTGAACTGATGGGTATTCTTTGTTTTGGCTGGTATATTTTTCATGTTCATAACTAGGAGACGGGTGCTATACGCTGATGATTTTTTTAGAACCCCTTTTTGTTATTGAGTTTGCTGAACTTACATTCTGTTTATGATAGTACTGCTCTATTTTAGGTTGTCAATTACCAATCAAATTTTGTTTGTTATATAATATTTTTTCCTTACTTTTTTACATGAATTTTGGAGCACGTTTTTTTTTCTTTTTTTATAAATGAATAATGATAGTTTTGGTATTCTATAAAATAAAATAATAATTAATCTTCGTTGCACAGTACTTTCTTTTTTATTTGTACTTGAACCTTATGAATTGTAGTAGTTGAACTTTTTTGTAAATTCGTTTCTGAAATTTGTATTCTGATGTTATATTTTTTTTACTTCTTACCATTAAGATGTGTTTGAACTTTGTCACAATATTTTTTGTTTATTAACTGATTTTTCTTGTGAGTTTTATTTTTTAAATTATTTTCATTTTTTATTTTTTGTCGTGCGTGATCTACTGGATTTTTGTAATGGGGCGAAGTACTTTGTTGGGCCATCGGCCTTGGTCGTTGTACTCGGCCCGGATAGCTTCTCTCGCGCGGCTGTGCAGCACGGCGTGCGCATGAGCTATGTGTTTAGTCCCACCTCGCTTGTCGAGGGGGCTCTACACTTGTTTATAAGCGCAGCCGACGCTCACCCGTCGAACTCCAGTGAACAGTTACCAGATCGCTTATACATGGCGATCGCTCTCTCTCTCTCTTGACCTGTGGGCCCTGGACGGCAGGCCTTGTGGGTGTGCAGATTACTAGGGATTCGCCCACGGGCTCGAGTTCAAGTATCTAGCATTTGTCAGGGCCTTCGCCTGTCCGTGGGCGGTCAATTTTTTCTTTGTTTTTTTGGATCTAGTACTTGACTACACCAGTAACTTGGACTGGTACTTTTTTGTCCTTGTGCTGTCAATTTTTTTCTTTTTCTTTTTTTTTGTTTGTTTGAATATAGTACCATGGCATGACTTGGCCTCAAGACCAACTGCATCGAGGGGCATAGTTGTCTTGACACATCTTCCTTGTATGGACTTTGCCCCATTATCTATCTTTTTAGGGGTGTGGGTGCGTGTGGTGGGGTGGGGAAGCAGAATAACCGCGCTTGTCAAACGAGCGACCTTTGCCAGCGTTAAGCGAGCGAGGCCGAGCCGGTGGGAGGGGGAAGGGGGATCGGGACCGAGCCAGAACGATCCGTAGAGTGTGACGACACGGCGTCACAAGGCGTCGCATGCGGAGGCGAGTCCGTAACATGACTTGCCCCATTATCTTATCTTAGGGGTGTGGGTGCGTGGGGAAACAGAATAACCGTGTTTTCTATCTTTTAGGACTTGCCCCCGCACCGAACCGTACCGAGGGGCATAGTTGTACTGACACATCTTCCTTGTATGGACTTTGCCCCATTATCTTATCTTTTATTTTTTAGGGGAAAAACATGACCGTTATGAATTATTTTTTCATTTGTACTTGTTTGATAATTTTTTTTGTACTGTTTGTGAGTTATTATTTGTACGTTAGCCGTTTGTTCTCACCATCTTTATTAAAAAAAATATTTATATTTGATTTTTGGTATTATCTTTTGTAACTAGCTAGAGATAGTGGGCTTCGCCGCGGTTGTGGGCTTTAGCCGTCCGTTTTCGCCCAGTCATCTTTTAACCCTCCCACTCACCTTTTAACCTCCGATGTTCCCCGTTCTGCTCCTCTCCCGTCCCCAAATCGATTCCGTCTTCGTTCCCCTCTTCTTCTCTTCTCGGAGGGGAGTTGTTACTCTGTTTCGCTGAGGGCGTCGGCCGGAGGGCTCAACCCTGTGGGTGGAGGTCCGGGTGTTATGTTTTGTTCTTTTTGCTCTGCCATTGACTTTGCTTGCGTCCTCTTATTTTCAGATTTTCTCTCTATTTCTAATCTCTTGCTCTCTTTGTTGGCCCAGGCTGCACTCGCTAGGGTTCCTTTCTTTGTTGAGCAGCGTTTGGCGGCAGTGATACTGGATTGCGTGGCGGATTTTGTGCTTGCTGGTAAGAGTTTTGCTTTTGTATGGCGTGCTTCGTTTCTGAAATAGTTCAAATCCCTAATTTTTGTTCATTTGTCTTGCAGATCTGGTTCAGCAGATTTTAGGACTGTAGATCTCAATGGGTACATCATCCAGTCCGAACAAATTGAATGCAGGTGATTTTCGCTGTATTTTGGATGATGTTTTAATAGATCTGTTTTTTATGTTGTATGCTTGTTGCCGTATCGACTTTATAAGTTGTTTGTATTTTGATATGTGTTAATTTTGTCCTGGATTGTATGGCGTGTATGGTTTTGGCAGTTGATGCAACTGCAGAGCAGTGATGTAGTACTTATCACCATGTGTATTTTGAACTGTTATCCTGGCATTTGAATAGGTTGTAGTAGTCAATGAAGAACTAGTATGGTGTTGAAAGAGTTGTGTTTTCTGAAGTTTGTTCTGCAAGTGGTGGGTTCATATTTGTTTTATTCGGTGAACTTGTAGTGTTCACATAGTTGAACTTATTGATTGTTCTTGTACTTTTTTGCTAATTATGATGATTGTTGCAGATGTTAGAGTCTGGGGTGCCTCGATTACGACAAATCAGAACGCTTTCAAGATCTTGTGAATGTTATTTTTGAGACACCAAACCCTCTAGAAGAACTCGCGAATGTTGCTGGTGTTTCCTTTATATTTGCTCTATTTTTATCAGCCTTTAATACATATATATGCTTAGTTACATCAGTTGTTCCATTTTGTTTTGTGTCTGATGCTATGCGCTTTATTTATCTTTGTGTCTGCATTGTTAATTGTGTTTTAATTTTTTATGTGCGTGTTTATGTTATTGGTTTATGCAGTTAATGACAGCCATGGTGTTCCAGAGGACATTGCTAATGTTGTTAAAGATATTAATGATGGAATGTTTTCACTTAACGTTGATGATGGTGATGGCAGCTTGTAGTTGTCTGTTACTCAGTCTCAAAGTGTTGATGGCACCGAGCACATTACCCAAGCCGAGGATGTTCCTATGCGATTCTGTTCGAGGACGAAAGGATAAGAAAGAAGAAGTATGAATTCCATAAGAGAAAGGAATTGGAGCGGCGTCAAAAGGCTGCTGTGTGCCGTAAAGTGATGTTGATGTTGCTCAAGCTCCTAAATGTGTAGGCAATGAAGGTGGTGACGCGGGTTTTTCAACTGTTCATGTCGGATCTCATGGAAGTGACATGCCTGTGAAGACAAACTTGATGCAAACTCGTTTGACGCAAGTGTTTGATCGTGATGGAATTAAGGAGAAGAAAGTTGTTTTGAAGAGGAAGATGTCAGATCGAAATCCCGATGGCACACAGAGGCGTAGTCCACGTGTGAAAGCTGTTTCCCAACCTGGTAATAGCAAAGCTGATGCGGATAGTGTTGTTGTGAAAATTGGTCCAAGCAAACTTGGTGGCTCATCTGTTCGTCGGAGTCCACGAGGTTTGACAAATAAGAAGCCTTCTTCGTCTCCTCTTCAAGAGCGGTCTTTGTTGAAAGAAAATAAGAAGCGTAAAGTTCATCCCGCAAAAGTGAACAAAGGTGTGAAGAAGCGTGCTCGTGTTGAATCGAAGATCTGCATCCGAAGAAGATGATATTGAAGTTGATTCGGAAGATGAATTTGCGATTGGTATGTGTTTTGTACTGCATGTGTCTTGCTAGTTGTACTTGCAATGATTTAATTGTGTTTGGGCTGGTATGTTGGCCAGGTGAGGTTGGTCATTGTTTTGCATCTATTTTGATTGTGGTACTGATGTTGTTTTAATAGTTGAACTTGTGCAAACTTTTCTGTGTTTTACTTGCCTTCATATGCTTGTTTTGTTTCCTATATTCATTGTTTGCAGTGGTATGTGTTTTGTTGTGCATGTGACTTACTAATTGTAATTGTAGTGATTTAATTTGTGTTTGGGCTGGTATCTTTGGCGGTGAGGCTTGTCATTGTATTAATTAATTGAGGGTGGTACCGATGTTGTTTTAATAGTTGAACTTGTGCAATCTTTTTTTACTTACATTCGTATGCTTGTTTTGTTTTCTATATTCATTTTTGCGATGGTTTGTGTTTTGTACTGCATGTGATTTACTAGTTGTACTTTCAATGATTTAATTGTGTTTCGGCTGGTATTGCGGCCAGGTTAGGATAATCATTGTTTGGATCAATTGAGGGGTGGTACTGATGTTATTTTAATAGTTGAACTTGTGCAATCTTTTCTTTTTATTTTTACGTGCATTCATATGCTTTTGTTGTTTTCTATATTCATTTTTTTAAGGTGTGGCTTTTTTGTTTTCATTTATGTACTGTTAGTGTTATGAGTCCTGGTCAAGCCGGTGGGAGGCAATGCGGAAAAGTTGCCTTGGATGAAGGTGACCAACGGAAATTGAACTTAACGTATGCGATGATCGTTGAGAGAGGTTGAAGATTGTGCTAAATTTCTCGAGAGTCGGCATGTGGCTAGGGTTCATGCATCTGGTTTTGGTTCTATCTTCGGTGGAGGTGAAGTCTAACATTTCCGCCCTCGATGGGAGTTTTGTACCGAGGATAGATTGTGATACAATGACTATTGACATGGGTGAGGCTAATAAGAAGCTTCGCATCACTAGCGATGGTATCTGACAATTATTTGGTTTCCCTCGTGGTGGTGGATTCTGCGCCAAGGTCGTCGAGGACGGATATGATGACGCTACGATGAAGTTAAGATCGAGCTTGACATTAGCAGGGACAAAGATATCAAGACAAAGGATTTGAGGAATAAGCTCAAGGTGCTCGTCAAGGATCCTAGCAAAGATGACCTTGCTCTGAAAGTGTTCTTCATTATTGTGTTTATGAAAGTTGTGTTGCCTGGATCTGCCCCGCGTGTTTCCAGAGAGGCAGCAATGTTTGAGGGTCTCGTATTTGAGGACATGGCAAATATGGATTATTGCCAGCTGATGGTTGATGAGCTTAGAAGGGTTGTTGCCAAGTACCAAAGTGGTCATACCATGGGGAAGGCAATCATAGGTTGTGCCATAGGGCCTGTACTAATGTACCTTGACTGCCTTATCCGTGGCAAAACTGCAGAGCCTGACATGCGAGTCCCCCGCATATGTTACATGGATCCTGCCAAGCTTTCTGATCTGGTTGATGCAGATTTGATAAAAAAAAGGCAATGCAGATCCAAAGACTTGGGTGTTTGGGAAGCTTCAGTGAGTTTTGTTTGTTTTGTGTCTTGTAGACCTTTTTTATTTTTTAGGTATAGCTATTTTTTCTTGTAGTGGACATGTGTCTTTGTAGAGTTGTATGTTTATATTTTGTATGGTTTAGGTAGGTTTTTAGTAATTGTTGTTTCATGTGTTGTTGAACTGAATAACTTTGTTCAACCTGGCCTCTTGGTAAATACTAGCAAATTGGCAATGACAGTTAAAGTTTTATTAGTGGTGTTGATTTTAAATCTGTTAATATCATGATTTATTTTTCCCTATGTGTTGCGTTGATTGATTAACTATTTTTCCCTTTTGTTTGTAGTGGAAAACTCAAGAGGAGGTTGTTTTTTTCCGAGTGTATAAACGGCCAGTCCTGGAGATGCCGTCGTCTCAGGTTCCGAAGTTTTCATCTCTGCCTGATGAGTTGAGGATGGCTGTGGTGTTGAGGGTGCTGGTTATGCCCCCTGGCCCTAGTAATGCTAGTGCTTCACGAGGCGATTGTTCTTTGTTTCAGCGTTGGAGCGTTGAGCATATCTTAAGTAATGTGTGTTCTGAGCTGCAAAAGGTCCCAACGACAGTGGAGCGTTTGAGCTGTATCAATGGTATCCTTCCTGAAGGTCATCAATTTAACGCTGAGGAAGCTGTTGACTACATTGAGATGGAGAGGAATTTAATCGGCGATATGCGCGACGGTGCCGCTAATCTAGTTCAGAGCTTGGTTCGTCTGTTGAACAACATGAAGCGTTTCAGAACTATGCAAAACTCTCGCCGCAAGCCATATGAAGAAAGTGCAAATGTTGTTATCAAGCGGTTTGAAGCAGGATGAGGCTGTCGCCACCGACAGCAGGGCTGGTGATGGTACTGAGGCTAATGTTTTTTATCACGAAACGAATGATGTTGGTTTTGAGCGTCCTGATGTTGATGTGAGTCAGTCGTTGGTGTTTGCAATTTTTATGTTGTTGTCCTGATGTCAGTGTTGTAGTTGGACTTCCCCATGTTCATCTATTTATTAATGATTTTCTTTGATGCAGATTGATCACGATGAGGTTGTCGGGCACCGACAATGAGGGCTGATGATGGTCTTGAGGCGAATGTTTACGATCAGCGTCTAACGATGTTGGCTCGCAGACACCTGTTGTTGATGTGAGTCAGTCCTCATTGTTTGTATGTTTTTACTATGTTGTTCTGCTGTCAGTATTGTAGTTGAACTTCCTTATCTACATCTGTTTATTAATTTTTTCTTTTCATGCAGGAGAGCAATCATAATGTTGAGGGTTCTGTTGACGGTGGAGTTAATGGTCTATCCACTGATAAGTGCAAGGTTATTTTTATTTTCATTGTGTTTATTAATATTTTCTTAAAATTTAAATGCACCGATGTGTCTTGCTTGTTCATTTTATATCCCACACCGTTTATTGTTGCTCATAATAGCATTGTTTTTTTGTCTCATTACATTTGAATTAGGGTCCTATTGTTGGCGATGAGCCTTTTTTGCCTGTTGGTGATGTCGCTTTGAATGTTAGCAGCAGCAAGTTCGATGATGTTGCTGTGAATGCTTCCAAGGTTTATTTTTCTGTGCACCTATTGGTAGCTTATTTTTTATTGTTAGTTTTGTTCATATTATTCACTTTTTCTGAATTTTTATTTTCATCAGATTACTGATGTTGAGCGTGAGGTTGTCCTTAGTGGTGGAGATGATGCTCATGATGTTCCATTGAGTAGTGGGCACAATGTTGGTACCAAAGTTGCTGATGAGGATCTTTGGTCTTTGTGACATACTTGATGCCAAATCGCTGGTGTTGGTATTGCCGGAATGAAAATGTTTATTTGTGAAAATTTCCCGCGGAGAATTTCCGCCTGGAGGTCTTGATTACGGTGATGCATTGCAAGATGCTTCTAAGCGTGGAGGAGGTGCCATCCGAGGATGATGATTTACTTCACAATTTCTTGACCCCTTGACACAGAAGGCGCTCTTGTCGTCCCAGGATTTTCTTTCTACAGACCCTGAAAGCGCATCAATATTGGTGTCCTCTCAAGATGCCCCATCGTCAAACCCTGAAACTGGAGGCATAATGGTCTCATCACAGGAACTACCGTCGTCGTCAAAACCTGATAGTCCAGGTAAGGACTTGTAAATGGGGTGTACTTATCAATTTTGGCATTTTGGACATGTTCTCTTGTAGTTGTTGAACTTATTATTTTTCATCATTTTCGCAAGCGTAAAGTGGTAATGTTGTTAAGGTTGATACGCTTTTTCTTCGCTGTTATGAGGTTGCGACGAACCGCATCTGAAATGGTTAGTTTGGGATTTTGCCCGTACCATTTTTTTTTGTCTCTTTTTCTTTCTCTAGTTTGATTATTGTTGTTGTTGCAGTAGTTTTAATTCATGTAATCTTTTGTGTTTTTCTAGTCACAAGCCGATGTTTCAAAATAAAGAATGTGATGCCAGTGTTGGTTCTATTGCTAAAGCATTTGTCCCCACTGTCATGCTCAACTCAGACAGTGATGATGTTGTTTTATATTCTCTACGTCAGAAGTACCGAGACACTGACAAGTTGATAGTTCCCAGATGGGTGACGGTCAGTATTTTGCTTTTTTTGTAAATAGGATGATAACTTGTTTTGCCAATTTTCTAACTATTGTTGTTCTTTTTGTACAACAGACCAAGATCCGTGATGGAAATATTGATTCCAATGTGCTAAATTGGTTCACAAGATCAGGTGCTGATGGTTTTGACCAAGTAGGTGAACTTGGACTTTTTGTACTCATTAACTAGAACTGTCATGTTTTCTTTGCGCTTTGGGATGTGGGGAATGAACTTGATCTGTGCTTCTTTTATTAAAGTTGTACTTATTGTTGCAAGGGAATTGAACTGATATGATTGTTCCTCAATTTTGGGCGGTGGATATAATTTCTTTACGATTATGTGATTTTTTGTTTGTACTTATGAATTTCAATTTCCCTCTTTTATTTTATTGTTTGGAGGCTGAATTTTTGTTTCATTATGATTTGGTAAATTCATTTTTCCTCTGATTTTTTTTTTTTCAGCTTCTTTTCCCTACATTTGATCCGCCGTCATTTGTGGCTACCATGAAGCCTAGTGAAGAATCTGGGCATTGGTGCTTGGTTGTTCTGAATTTGAAGTTCTGGCTGCTTCGAAAGTGTCTTGATTCACTCCGTGATGAAACACTGGGTGATGCAGTTAGATTCTTAAGGAATATGACAGATAATATAAAGAAGCTTTGGAGGGAGTCCGGTGTAGACAGGGCCAAACCGTTCTCACCGAAGCATATTGATGGTCTCTCTTGCGAGTTTGTGCGGGTGCCTCAAAGGAAAACATGTGAGTATCCGTTTTAATGATTTTTGCTGGTTGTTTTTGTTCTTTGGAGGATGTTGTTCCTGTATTTTTGGATTTTGTGTTGTACCATTTTTGATTTTTCCTTTGTTTACTGTGCATGATTGTGGATTCTTTATGCTACAAAACTGCAAGACCTATTATTGCCGGGAGGATGGTGTAATTGAAATGGTCGATTACAGCCATGAAGACATTTTGGACATTAGGAAGACTTTGTTGTATACCTGCGCAACTAGCGATTTGTTTGATGTTGATTTCTGGGGTTTGTTTGGCATCGAACCATGTACGTGTGCATGGACTTTTGTAATTTTTTTGCAGCTTGTACTTCTCTATTAGTACTGTCATGAAATATGTATTTGAACTTACGCTTTGTGCGGTCTTCTTTTTTGGTGAGTGGCTGGATCTTGGTGAGCATGACTACAGTGTTCTTTGGTAGCAGTTCTTGGAGCTCGAAGCGTAGCTATTGATCTTAGCAAGGGCGTTCCCAAAAAGACAAGATCTGGTGTTATGAAGGGGCGGTTGGGAGCTCGAGAGGTTTTACTGCTTGTGTAGATAGCCCTACTACACCCAAGAATCCCATTGTGGAATTGATAGACAGCGATGATGATGTGTTTGACAAGATTGCTGGCGTTGGAAGAGTCACGAGGAGCGCTGCTGCCAAAGGTTTATCTCCCCTTGCTGGAATAGTGGCTCGTAGAGTCGGTGGTGCTAGGAAAGATCCCGCTTTGGATTCTGCAATGTTGTAAGGCACGAAGCGTGCGCTTGAGCTCCTATAAAGTTTTGCTCCCTGTGCAGCAGCTTCACCCTTATAAATTCCCTCACCTGGACAAGGCTCGCAGGTTGTATAATCTGTTGCTTAGTGATGAATGGCGTGAGAAGTATGCCGAGTGAGTATCTCTCATTATTTTTCCTCTTCCTTTTCTTGTGTTGTTTGTAAATCGCTAGATAAATATGGCATGAACTGTTCCTTTTTATACAACTCGAATCGCTATGAATGCCTTATCTTGCTTCTCCTTCTTTTGTTCTCGTGTGTGCCGCAGGAATACATTCTCAATGATACCTCATCCCGATGGAAACGTAACTAACTTCACCGGGAATCGCATCCGGGAAGTTTTTTCACTGGGCAAATGATGGAGGGTGATGTAATGGACTTCCTCATTGATGATTGGAAGCAAGATCCCGATAGAAATGCTGATTTCGCATCTGGGAAAAGGATATTGCTGAGTCCATATTTCATCACGGTAATCAATCAGATCGGTTTCTTTATGTTGAACAAGACTGTCTATTTGTTTTATGATTTTTAATAATACTTTGCTTGTTGATTCATTTCCGATGTCTATTTTCTATTTTGGCTTTTTTGCGGATTGTGCTTGACTGTTCGTTTTATGAGGATGAAAATAAAGTGTTTAATGTGGAGAGTGCAGCGAGAGATTTCAAGAGCTATGTTAAAGCTAATGAAGACTTGCTCAGTGCTGACCTTGTGAGATCTACTAGCTGAGTTTTGGTTTTTATTTGTTTGTTGTGATGCTGGTTTTTACTTTGAATATTTAACATCTCTTTTTTGGTCATTTGTTTTTAGATCATGATGCCTCTATTCAAGCCTATGGTTTTATCAAAGGATAGGAAAGTGAACCACTATTCCTTATATGTCATGAATCGGTACCGAAGTAGCGTTGACATCCTTGACTCTTTACCTTATCCGAAGAACCACCGTCCTTCGAAGAACACCTATCACAAAGACTGCGAGAAGATTGTGAGTGACATTTATTATCTGTACTGGATTAATATTTCTGCATCTTTGTTTCTGCTGTTTCTGAGACCTAAAACTGTGTCGGTTGTTTTGTTTTTTTACAGATTTCTAGATTGGTCAAAGTAATGAAGGCTGTGTATGGTGATGCTCAGTACAATGCAAGCAAGCAGCCCAATTGGGAGCTGTTTGCAAAGAAACCAACGTTTGTCAAGGTTCCACTTCAAGGGAAAAATGAATGTGGCCATTATCTCGTGAAGTATGCGGATGCTATGATGGTGAAAAGATCGTTGAGAACATTCAAATAATGACGTGGGTTTCTTGTTGAGCTTTTCAATTTCTGTTTTTGGCTTATTATGCATCCTTTTTTTTATGTGTCATGATTTTTGATAATTTGTTTTATTGTTTTGCAGCCACGCATTGTTGATTGTAACGCTGAGGATCTGTATAGAGTTGTGTTCAACCGGAATAACCATCTTATGGTGACGGAGCTTCCCAAGGAGGTTCAGGCTTTGGCTCCTGATGCATAGGATAAATGGTCATCATTTGCATAGTGAATTGGATAGTTGTGTGATATATCTCTTGAAAACATTGTAGGATCTATTTTGAAGTGTTTGATGTCTTGTCGAGTACTATGTAATAACTAGTATATTTTATGTTGTGTTTTAAGTGTGGCACAATGTTTCATCGGGAATTCGTTTTGGTTAAGTTTTTTTTGTACTGAAGACTTATATAGTAGATGAACTGAAAACAATTTTTTTTCAAGTGTATTTTTGAGTTGTTGCTCAGAAAGTGAGATTTATTTTATTGTTATGTGATTCCATCCTAACTTGGACCTTTATAGTTTCTGTACTCTCGTTTTCTTGTACTTATGATATAGTTACGTTAGTCTTGATTTGTAGTCTCATTCAATAAGGCTTTCAAAATTTTAGTGCCAAATTTCTTTTTGAACTTCTTGAACTTTAGTAGTTGAACTTCATAGTAAAAGTTAAATTACTGGTTTAAATTAGCTACGTTTAAGATATAGTCCTATTAAGTTCAAAACTATTTGTTTCTCAATGCATTAATTGGTATCATCATAGCACTTACCGAATAAACTCAGTTGTACTGAGATTCCAATTGTGCTAGTACTTTTGATTAATTATTTATTGTTTGTGTTGTTTGATGCTAGTATGTCTTACATTGCATTTCTTGTGATTTTTCTCTTTTTGTTGAACTTATATATTTTTGATTTAGTTTTTGGCCTTCTTTTTTTCTAGGCTGTAGTTCTTCTACAGGCAATTGGTATAATCCTAGCACTTTCTGTATAGACTAAGTTGTACTGAGATTTCAGTTGTATTGCCACTGTTAATTCTTAGTATGTCACGATTTTAAGGAATGCGAACTGAAGCTTCCCGTTCCTTTTTATATATTTGTAGAATGAACGTCTGCAGTGTTCAACTGCACTGTAACTTCTCAATCCTAGGATCTTTGGTGACTAGGAAATACGATCGGTGTTTCTTTGCTTTTTCCGATGCGATTTAGTGAATTTCTAACTACTTTTTACCACGATGCTTTTTAGTACTGAATGTTGTCCTCGGCTGAAACTTAGTCTTTTTAGTGTTCGTCTGAAACTAAAAACTGATTTTTTTAGCGTGATAGTACTACCGTTCATGTCTAAGTTGTACTGAGCATGGAAGGCTACTATTTGCTTTTGGCCTTTATTTAGTCTGCCACTTTTTTTGCAAAAATATTCATGTGTTATTTTTTTTCTCCATGACTAGTGCTGCTGCGTGGCAGCCATCAAGTTTCAACTTCAACCTACTTCAACTTCAAATGATGGATGAACAAAATAGGAAGCTGGCAAATTTGTTGGACGACATAAGCAAACGATGTACTTGATAGACATAGGCAAGCTTGTTCAAACCCTGACACACATAGCATAAGGTAGCTGGTTCAACATAACGAAAGAAAATTACAAATCTGAAACAACAATACTAAGGACACACGGAGCATAAGGTGTCTGGTTCAACATAACAAATGCAGACTTTCATGCATCTTCATCCGCGAAGTTGCAGTGGTAGTATGGGTCAGCGTCCTGCTCTTTTGAAATATCCCAACCTGTCACGATGTTGTCGATTATCTTCCATGACTTGTACGTTGCGTACGCATCTATTCCTGCATACGTGATGAGGTTGTCTGGCAGTGGGCTGTTCCCCCACAGTTTGTGGTCTTCCCTGTTCATCTTCTTCTTCATGCCTTCGTAGAATGGGTGGATGACACCGCCTGCAACATCGGCCAAGGAGTCGTAGTATTTGTCGGTCTTTGGATCTTTCCACTTGCGCTGCATGTCGATGAAGTTGTTGGGGTTGATTTCCAAACCAGACTTCTCCAGCATCCGCTTGTCACCTCCAATGCTGAAACCGACAAATGTGTACAATTTCTCCTCCTGCATGAAGTCTTTGAGGCGCTTGGGCCTGCAAGGTGGGAGACACACATTTAAAGATTAGTCTTCTTTTTGAGGATTTAATTCTTACGCTTTTTTGTTCTACAAGTGATAATCCATGAGGTAGATGCTTATATATTATGAGTCATGCATGAATGTAATTGAAACTAGTACACAAAGTCTCAAAATTAAATTTAACTACACTGTGTTATTTTTCTTTTTTGCTATCTTCTTTGCTTTACCAAATGCTTCACCAAATTAGAGAATCATTTTACAGTCAATGATATATGCTACCGCTTGATTCAAGTTTAGTTTTCTTTTTGTTGAATAAAAGACATATACCGTTGCTTGATACATCTTTGTGCATTAATTCTATATCAAGTTCAAAAATTAGTTTGAGAAACATGTGCATCAAGATATGGACCTATACCACTTCACCAAAGATCTTTTAATACATCAATTCTATAAACTATACTAGTGCATCAAGATCAGAATCTATGCTAGTTCATGAAGTTCAGAAATTAATTTGGTGCATAAAGTTCAGAATGCTATAAACTTTTTTTCAGATGCTAATCTGGTGAAACAATCAACTTCACAGTTTCAGAAAATGCATGTAACTTGATAAACATGTAATCGCGCATCCACTTCATAGACTATAGTAGTTCATCCAGTTGGGAACCAATTTTTAATTAAGTTTTTAGTGACTAGTACTGGTACAACAGATGAATGAACAGTAGTATGAGTTACAATGGATGAATGTACTTCAAAAACTAGTAAAGAAAGTTCTGAAATTAAATTAAGTGCATCATGTTATTCTTCTTCTTGGATTATACATAGTTTGATGAAATGTTGTATGTTCTTCATTGGTACTAGTTTTGTCTACTTTTGTTGAAATAGGATAACACAGAACCAGTGCTTCACCAAGTCCTTAGTTTATTTTCTTACGAAAATAACACTTCATCAAATTCAGAAAATACTTCACTACAAACCACACTAGTACATCTAGTTGGGAAACAAGTGTGATTAAATTTTCAGGATACAGTAGTAATAAAACAGATAAACCATATGCAGGGCAAATGAGTAGGATTGCTCACCATTGTGTGGCCGCTGCGATGTGGTACACCAAGCAGAGTTCCTCGACGCACAACTGCAAGACTGCCGCCATCTGTGGAGGTTTTTCCTCGTCGGTGTACTCCACATCAACTCCGATGAAGCTCAGATACAAGCCGCCTCTCTTCATCCTGAGCCTGCTCATCACCTCGTCGGCCTTGTCTGGTTCGCTGGTGCAGACGATCACCAGCGTCTCCTTGCCGTGGAGCTCAACCCCTTTGAGCGTTCTGGTGTAGTTGCGCTTCTCGCCCGGTACTTTAATGTCGACGAGGTTGCTCCTCTTGTCCGACGTCTCGGCATGATGACGCTTGGCGGACGGTTCCTCCGCCATGGCCTTCCTCCGGCGACTGTGGGCTTTGTAGAGAGACGCTGGAGGTTTGTGTGCAGTGGAAATGGAAGCGGCAATGGTGGTTTGTGGGAACGAGGGAGAGATGGAAGACAATGGGGTATTTTTGCAGTCTTGGCAAGCGGTGGTGTGTGGGAGGCGGTTCGTCGGGGGTCGCCGTTTTGCAGTGCGTCGTGGCAACCGCCCAGTGGGTGGCGCGGGTGGTGGCGTGGAAGAACTAACCGTCCAAGACAAATGTTTTTCTTGGTGCCTTTGTTTAGTCTTGTCAAGCTGTACTGAGGATCTGCTAAATCCCACTTGCACGTCTCTGCGGTGGTGATGATGGCATTTTACTGTGGCACCGATTCGTATAGTCAAGCTGTACTTATGGATCTGTGATGTTTTTCGTGTGGATATTTAAGTATTGTTTCTCCATTAAAGCCTTTATACACCAGTGTATGTCAAAACATTTTTTCAGTGCCCTGGGAGTTGTTGCTCATAAATTGTACTTATTTTATTTTCATCTGTACCAACCTAAGTTAGGCCTTTATAGTTTTTGTATTTCTCATATTTACTGTACTTATTTTTAGTACTGTGTGAACTGAATTGTAATTTCAAACAGCACACGGGTTTGAAATTTGATGTCAGAGTGGTGCGAGTGGATCCTGCTGTTTTAGTACTGATGTTATATGTATGTTTGAACTGATTTTTTTATAACTTTGGTTGGCGGTGGGGGTTTGAGATTATTTTACGACCAGATCGTTCGTTGTGGTGTGGACAGATTATATATAGATAATAGATTTAGCAGAATTGACAAATAAATTCTATTTGAACTTTTTGAATTTTAGTAGTTGAACTTGTCAGATTTTATATAAATAGGAATTTTAGCATAATCGACAAACATTATATGTTTGAACTTTTAGATTTTTAGTAGTTGAACTTGTCAGTTTTTATATAAATAAGAATTTTAGCATAGTTGTCAAACATTATATGTTTGAACTTTTTGAGCTTTAGTAGTTGAACTTGTCGCTTTTTATATAAATAAGAATTTTAGCATAATTTACAAACATTATATGTTTTAAACTTTTTAGTTTTAGTAGTTGAACTTGAAAGTAATATTTAATTCTGTTTTTTAAATTATGTACATTTAATGTAAAGGCTATTAAGTTTTGTTCTTTTAAGAGGTTCATTGTTTTTGTATCATATTTTTTTCCTTTTTTTCTTGTAGAGGTTAATTGACAAACATTTTTCTTGTGGTTTATATTTCTTTGTCCCGCCATCTGGTTTGTATACAGGGCTTATTTTGGTGGGGTGTTTTGTTGTGATGTAGGCTATTGGGCGTTTTCCGGCCCAGATAGCTCGTCCGTAGCCTTTGTCTTGAAGCGTTGTCTTGGCGGCGCTCTGGGTTTAGTCCCACCTCGCTAGTCGAGGGGGCTCCGGACCTGTTTATAAGCGCAGCCGAGGGTCACCAGTCAAACTCCTCCGAACACTTACCTGAGCGCTTATACATGGCGCTCGCTCTCTCTCTTGACCTGTGGGCCCTGGTCGGCGAGTCCTGCGTTGTGCGGATTACTAGGGATTCGCCCATGGGCTCGAGTTCAAGTATCTAGCATTGTCGTGGCTGCGCTGACCTTGGGCGGTCAACTTTTTGTTTGTTTGAATCTAGTACTTGACTCCTGCAGTAACTTGGTGATACTTTTGTTCTAGTTCTTGTCAGTTTTGTGTGAGCGTAATCTTTTTTCATTTGAGTTTTTTGCCTTCTTTTTTGTGTTTGTTTTTGTGATTATTATCAAGTGTCTTTTGGTGTCATTTTTAGAACTACGATACTTGCGTGTAGACTGAGTTGTCTTGATAGTGCATTCATAGTAGCGCTTCTGACCGATGCTTCTTTGTACTTTTTATTGTAGTAAGTATGCAATGCCCGATCAAGTGTACTGAGTTGTGCTGACATGGAACAACGTTGTGTGATTAGTCGCATCATAACTAGTACTTTAGAGCAACGACGACGTTCCATCCAGAAGATACTTTTCAATTTTGAAATGATGGATTAACAACATACGAAGCTACCAAACCAAACTTATATAATGAGATAAGCAAAACATTGTACTTGATGACATAACTAAACTTGTTCGAACATGACAAGCACGACATAATCATACTGGTTCAACCCAACAAGAGCAAACTTCTAATTTGAAACAACAAGATAAAAGGCAAGCACAAGCGGAAGTAAAATGAAGGCAGACTCTGATGTATCTTCATCCCTAAAAGGGGCAATAGGGGTGACCGTAGTATTTGTTAGCCTCCCGCTCTTTCGCAAATTCCGAACCATCTGTGACGTAGTCGATCATGAACCATGACTTGTACGCGGCGTACGCATCCAGTCCTACGTACTCGATGAGGTTGTCTGGCAGCTCGCTTGTCCCCCATAGTTTGTAGTCTTCCTGCGTGTTGATCTTGTTCTTCATGCCTTTGTAGAATGGGTGGATGACGCTAGCTGCAACATCACCAAGGAGTCGTACTCTTTTCCGGTGTATGGAACTCTCCACTTGCGCTGAATGTCGATGAACTTGTTGGGGTTGATCTCCATACCGACAACTTTAGCTTCTCTTTGTCGCTTTCAATGCTGAAACCAGCAAATGTGAACAACTTTTCATGCTGCAGCATGTCGGTCAGGCGCTTGGGCCTGCAAGGGCAGAGATATTTTGAATATTAGCATTACTTTGATGTTTGAATTATCCATTTTTGTTTTGTTTTACAAGTGATGAATCCATGAAGTAGTTGTTTATGTAGGATAAACAATGGATGAATGTACTTCAAAAACTAGTAAAGAAAGTTCTGAAATTAAATTAAGTACATCATGTTATTCTTCTTCTTGGATTATACATAGTTTGACCAATGTTGTATGTTACGCATTGGTACTAGTTTAGTCTACTTTTGTTGGAATAGGATAACACGTAACCAGTGCTTCACCAAGTCCTTAGTTTATTTTCTTACGAAAATAACATTACATCAAATTCAGAAAATACTTCACTACATCAAGTTCGAAACATCTTTTTAATACATCAAGTACATAGACTACTCTATTTTATCAACTTCATAAACTACACCAGTCGATCAACTTCAGAATTTAATCTTCCGCAAGATTTTCCAAATAGTAATCCGATTGCATCGAGGTTCAAAAATACATTTATAGTATATCTACTTGAGAAAATGCAGTAGTGCATCCACTTTTCACAAACCACACTAGTACATCTAGTCGGGAAACAAGTGTGATTAAATTTTTAGGATCTGATTAATAAAATAGATAAACCATATGCAGGGCAAATGAGTAGGATTGCTCACCATTGTGTGGCCGCTGCGATGTGGTACACCAAGCAGAGTTCCTCGACGCACAACTGCAGGACTGCCGCCATCTATGGAGGTTTTTCCTCGTTGGTGTACTCCACATCAACTCCGATGAAGCTCGGATACAAGCCGCCTCTCTTCATCCTGAGCCTGCTCATCACCTCGTCGGCCTTATGCGGTTCGGCTGGTGCGAGCGATCTCCGGCGTCTCCTTGCCGTGGAGCTCAACCCCTTTGAGCGTTCTGGTGTAGTTGCGCTTCTCGCCGGGGACTTTAATGTCGACGAGGTTGCTCCTCTTGTCCGACGTCTCGGCATGATGACGCTTGGCGGATGGTTCCTCCGCCATGGCCTTCCTCCGGCGACTTTGGGCTTTGGAGAGAGACGCTGGAGGTTTGTGTGCAGTGGAAATGGAAGCGGGAATGGTGGTTTGTGGGAACGAGGGAGAGATGGAAGACAATGGGGTATTTTTTGATGCGCCGATGGTCTTTGTGTGGGAGGCGGTTCGTCGAGGCGTGTGTGTAGTGGAGTCTTTGTGGCGTGGGGTCGCCGTTTTGAAGTGCGTCGTGGCAACCGCCCGATGGGTGGCGCGGTGGTGGCGTCGAAGAACTAACCGTCCAATTTAAATGGTTTTCTTGTTGAACTGACTAGTCTTGTCAAGCTGTACTTATGACTGCAAAATCCCACTTGCACGTCTCTGCGGTGGTGATGATGGCATTTTATCGTGGCACCGATTCGAATAGTCAAGCTGTACTTATCAGCTGCTTATCCCACTTGCACGTGTCAGCGACGGTGTTGGTGGAGGTCTGAACTCCTCTACTGTCCTACTCGGACTGGTGATTGAAGTGTAATTAAACATACCAATTACCAACGAGACTATGTGTGGTGCTAATGTTTTTTTTAAACAATTTTCGTATTTTTTTAAGGATTGTTTATATCAAGATAACATGTGAGTATTTTTACAGATAAATTAGATTTTCACCAGTACATGATCTATTATATTCGCATTTTGCTTGAGGTAATTATTTTTATGTACTGATAGTCTTTCTGAATTGGGACTGGCAGGAGCAGGCATAGCTTTGTTTTTTCAAAACGATTTTTTTTCAGTCGTTCACTAGTGCTGACAGAGAGTTATCAGTACTGATGTAATACAAGAGTTTAATTTTTCCTTGACATTTTTTTGGCTGAGTTACTGGTTCGCAGTAGCGTATTGCGTCAGATATATCAAGATAAGTTTTTTCAATTTTATTTTTGACTGCATTCAAAAGGATTATCAAATGGTTTAAATAATAATGTCCTTTGCTTGGCGGGCACAAATCATAAATTATATCAGCACTGATGTGTACTCTGCCTTGTACTGACGAATGAGATTTATCAGTACTGATGTGCTACAAGAGTTTTAAATTTTCTTGACATATTTTTTCCCTGCGTTACTGGTTCACAGTAGCGTTTTGCGTCGGATATATCCAGATAAGTTTTTTCAAACGTATTTCGTGACTGCATTCAAAATGATTATCAAATGGTTTACATAATAATGTCACCGCTTCAATGGGCACAAATCGAAACTAAAAATAACTTTAGTTACGATAGAGAAATCGACGATAAAGCTAAATAAGTTTTGGTAACAACAGTGTTTTGTGAAACGCTTCCTCATTGTGTGCTGATGCAACTGAGACTACAAGGTTATTTTTTAGTTGACGCAGCAGGAAAACCACTATGTATTGTTCAGTCTTGAGCTTCTCCTAACTGTCCCCGAATGTTGTGTCTTGCCGGTGCTCTTTCCAGGTTGAGCCTTGGCAGCTTCATCGTCGATTTCGGTTTCCTCGCCCCAATCGCATCATCTTCATTGTCTTCGTCTGATTGGCCGTCATTGTCATCAAACTCTTCTTCTTCATCGTCTTCATTTGATTGCTTGGAACTCTGTACGTTGCCCTGTTCATGTTCAGCTCCACTGACCTCCTTGCCCACTTTGCACGTGCGGGCATTATGCCCGTTGGCCCGCCCACACTTGCGGCAAGTGTAGCTATTACGTGTGTTGTCTCCATTGGTAGAAAGCTGGGCGGCTCCAATCTGCTTGTTCTTGTTGTGATGGGCGTCATGCGGAGTGGGCATGTGCGGTAGTTATGGTTGCTCACGACGTTGCAGAATCCGCATGCCCTTACCCCGAGGGGTTTGCCGTCCGGTCCAAATTCCACGCGCTTGATGGGGCGTGGTGCCTTTTTGGCTGCTTCTTTAGCAGCTTTCGCTGCTTGCGTCTTGCTCTTCCTCCCCTTTGTGTTTGAGAATATTGGGGGTTTAATCACCTTTTCCTGTTGCTACTGGTAGGATGTGCTATTGTCATGTCGTTCGCCTACAGCACCATCGAGCTCATGATCTCGCATGTGAGTTTGTCGTTGCTCTTGCGTGTGCACACGGGCAATCTCCGGTTGCTGCTGCTCATCTTCCTCACTCTCAAACGGGTCAATAGCTCCCATATGGTTCATCTCGGATAACATTGTAGCAATATCCTGCTCAATGGCTTCATTGTCCGCGACACCTCCATTTTCAGCAGAATGCATGGCGTCGAGTTCTTGTTCAAGTTTGTCCATGACGACTCGCGTCCTTGCCATTTGCTCTTGGCTTCTCAAGCTTTTTCATGCACCCTCATGTTCAGCGTCAGTGAGCTTTCAATGCAGTATTGGGATGCCTTGTTTGACGCCATCTGTCCTCAAGTCATTTACATCAAATGTTGGCTGGATGTTCGGCGTTCGGTGTATCTCTGAGTATGTATTTCTCTCGAACGCTTTTAGCCTTTATTATGCGCATCATGCATGTGACATGGACGCAGAAAAGACTGTATTTGTTTTTGGAAGAGGTGCACGTTTTTGTTATTTCATTCGAACAAAACTTTGCAAAAAAGTAGTACAGATATGTAACATCTTTTTTGTAGTCCTTACTGTGTGGTCCCATAGCACACTTTTCGCACTCATATGTTTCTCCCATGGGGTGCAACCACACGGAATGCGTCTTGAGCCCACACAGAGAGTTTCAAGGGTGGTTGTAGCGCACTAGGTACTTTGTGGGCTCTTCCGTCTCTCGCCGCGTGAAGAGAGTGCTCAGCTTTAGCCTATCTTCGATCTCATTGTACACATTTCGTGTGTCTGACTTTGCCATATCTGGTGTCAAACCCATAGAAGGTCAGCGTGTTTTGTTCCTTCTGCAGATGCAAGAATGATGACCAAATTGTTAGTTTTCTCGCAGGAAAAACTTCTAATAAAGTTTTTACCTTAGTAAGCATGTAATTTTTTGTCTTAAGACAAGTGATAGAGCTATACCCGGTTACCCATTGTCTCCTGGTTCTCTGTCTGCCTCCTGGTTTTGACGCAGGAGTTTACAGGCCGACAAACCGTGTAGGTTATGTCTCTCATTTACGTAGTTCTTCTTGAGCACATAGTTCATGCTCTCACTTCGTTGTGTCGATGTCATTTTGGCGCAGAAAATTTCTTTGAAGTAGGCTGATATCCATTTCTCACGCTCATTCCACATGCCCACCATTGTGGCATCATCGTGGAGGTTTTACTTATCCATCAGTCTTTTCCAGGCATCCTCAAACTCAGTTGGCATGAGGGGCCAGTTGAGAATTGATGTGAATTCATCCTTAAAGTCGTTCTGCAGGAAATACAGGTACGCGATGTGTTCCCTGTACTTCTTCATAATGTGCCAGCGGCATAGCTTATGTAATGTGTTCTTGAAAACATCTGCGATCGCCAAAGCCATTGCCGGCAATCGGTGCAGTAATGAGAAAATAGACTCGGAGTGGTCAGCAGATGGTTGTGCATATATACCAATAGAACTGACACAACATTTTTATTGTGTTACTTTCCTTTTCTTTTTTGGAAGGGGGGTGGTGGTTTGGGGTGGGTTTAGCGGGTGTACCTGTGGGGATGCATGTAGGAGCCTTCCTTCTCATGCACCTTAAAAATGTCTCGAACATCCACTTGAATGAATCTGCATCCTCATCTCTTATCAGGGCAAAAGCAAAGAATGTAGTCTGTAAGTGGTTGTTAGTTCCGACAAACACGCCAAGTGGCATATGGTACTTGTTGGTCTTATATGTTGTGTCAAACGTTACGCAGTCCCCGAAGTCCTGATACGCCCCTCGGCAGCTTGTGTTCGCCCAGAATATGTTCTTAACTCTGTCGGACTCATCGAGCTGCATGTCACAGAAGAATTCTTTGTTTATAGCTTTCATCTCCCTAAAGAAGTTGACAGTCTTTAGGACATCGTCCACATCATCCATCCTTGAATTCTTTGCTTTCCTGCACATTAAAAGATCATTCAAAAATGCATGTTGAACTGGCGTCAGGTCATGCGTTGCGTGATATGTTTGTACTGACAGAGGAAAAAATCACGAGGCGGTTTATGGGAGGAGAACAAGATTGTACTTACAGGAGTTAATTAGGTCTTTAGCGTTCATTTCGAGGAAGTAGCTACTGTGGTCATCACCGCCCGAATGCTCATGATTTGGCGCGTGTTCAATGCCTTTGAACTGCAGTACTTGACGTACTCCAAGATTGTTTTGTCAAAGTTTTTGTGGGAGTGCAAGAAGACAAGCATTTCTGCGGTGAGCTGTAGCCTATGGTTGTGTTCCTGACTATCTCTTTTACGACAAATGTTCCATCCTTTTCCTTCTTGACCTCGCTTTTAGCCCCGGTTAGTTACGGCTGTCGCCTTTGTTCTGTTGTCTATTTGCTTGACACCTTTGATTCATAAAATCCATGGCACGTGCAATAAAGGTAGGCTCTTGTCTTAAACTTGGGGCCTTCCCCGACAAAGAAAAACCAGCGTGCTTTGCATATATGTTGTAGAAGTTCTTACTTTCTTGAACGCTTTCAAACCTCATCTCTAGCCTTGGCGTAACAGAAGCTTCAATGTTAGGTGGCTGCACACAAGAGTGATCAAACAAAAATGTTAGATGGGGTGGTCACAGCACCATGGTATGGACTGTGCTTTGTAATTTTTTTCTGTATGGATACTTACATGTGTATAGCTCTGCGCTGCCTCTGGTGTTTGTTGCCCCTGGTTTATGGGGGCCGGTGGTGTCACCCTTGGCACATGCAGCAATGCATCTCTTGGAGGGAGCAACGATGACAAAGATCTCCGTCTCTCGTTGTACGACTGTCTCTCCTCAGATTCATTGTGATGTTGGTCCTGTCTATATGGCTCATATCTTGTACTTTTGAACCTGCTAGAGTGGCCAAAATTTATGTCTTCTTGCCCTGGTCTTCCCGTCGCAACTGCTTTTGCAGCATGGATGATTGATGTTGACGGAGTGACTGGTGGAAGCCTTCATGCAACCCATCCACGGCTTCCTGTCCTTGGCTTTTTGCATTCGCTGGGGAAGGAAAACGTTTGTTGTTGGTGATATTGTTGGCCTAGTTGCAACCCAGCAGCGGCAAAGCTTGCATTCCCAGACATTGCTGTTTGCTGTATAGAAGGACCTGTCCGTGCTTCTGATGATTGCGGTGTATCTTCAAATCTGCCTGTACTGTTGAAATATCCAGTTGGTATTTCTGGTGTTACCCAACCAGGTGGTGCCCCATATCTGTTTTGCTCATCAAATGCTTGCTGCGTGTGCCGCCATGCATGCTTCTGCAAACAACATTCAAAAAAAATTTGATTAATCTGGTTTCGTTTTCAGTCGAACTGATGAACGTTCATGTTCAAAACACGGATGTACTGATGCTCGTTTTTTTAGCACTGTTTTTGTAAACTGGACATTGAACTCATGCATGACTTCTCCTCTGTTCTTCTGTAACTCATGCAACTACACTAGAAGTACTACTAGATTATGTATCATTGAACTTACTGTGTAACTGTGGCACTCTCTCGTCACTATCTACCTGGACTGACGCTGATGTTTAATTTTTTTTAACTTGTACTGAAGATAGCATATTAGATGCAATCGACAAAGAAGCTCGACATCCTAATCATGCATCAATGCATATACATTACAAGTACTGCTAGCTTATGTATCACTGAACTTATTTGTGTAGCAATTTTATATTTTTTTGGTAACAGTTTTGTTACTCGTTGACGCAATTACATGACTTGTACTCTTAGGAATAACAACATACAAATCTCAGCGGTAGCTGAACCTTGTCACTATACCTGGACTGGCGCATATGTTTAATTTTTATTTTTAACTCGAACTGACGCAATGCATATTATATACACTGACAATAAGCTCGACATCCTAATCATGCATCAAATGTCAGGGGGTGTCAATGAACTGATGCTAGCATTTGCAATGTACTGATGCAACACACAATTTTGTACTCGTGACCCTAATAGTGTAACATGCAGGCAGAGCATAGCAGCACAGATAAACTGATGAACTGATAAATTGACAGAAACGTGGTACATATATTCATTCAAAACCCAGATCTCGAAAACTTGTGTTGCTAGTAATTTGTGTGGGAAGGATTCATCACCTGCATCTTGTTGGATGTGACTCCATCTTCGTTTCGTTGGCGGCGTATTGGCAAGAACTTGGAAGGCGGAGCCATTGTTGTTGGGGAGACGACCGTGCTTGTGGTGGAGCTCTGTCGACGAGGTCCGTCGAGGGGTGGAGGCAGGAGGCGTGGATCACGGCCCAGGCGAATCTCCTACGCCCGGCGGCGGGTAGGCGCGCGGGGAAGCTCCTGCACCAGGCGGCGGGTAGGCAAACGAGGAGGCTCTGCACTGCACGGCGGGAGGCGGCGGGAGGCTCGGCGCCAGAGGCGGGAAGCCTTGGGAGGTGCGAGGATGCTCCAGCGCCGGACGAGGCGACCGATGGTGGGGGCGGTCGGGGGGAATGGTGGATGTGGATCGGGGGCTGGTGGTGCAAACTCGCCGTCGGCGGGTCACGGCACCGCGGGCTCCCTCGCTCCGGCTACCGCCATCGCTCGCTCACCCGCGACGGCTGCCTCCGGCGGTAGGAAGCAGGTCGGATTGGGGCTGGGTCAGTCGTGGACGCATCGCTCCTTATAGGGGGCGAGGGTAACAGAATAATATTCTGTTACCGGTAACAGAATAGTACATCCATATATATATATATATATATATATATATATATATATCAGTTAGGCTTCAAGTGTGTACTTGTTAGTTAAACCTACGTATAAATTGTGACACTAAATACGACTAGTAAGTAGTACAAGAGCAGTACTAGTATCGCCGGTCAAATATTCATCATGTCCACACATTGAATTGACGTGACAACACGCTGCGCGTGAGGTGACACAAGAATCCCGATGGCGTGTTCGGGTATTCTGGACTTCAGATTTGGAGTACCACTTATATGTCAAAAAATTTCATCGTTCACTTAAAACAGTCGATTGATCATACATTGAGTACCATATAACTGGAATTACTGATGCAAGTCAAAGAAGGATTGGCCGGTGCTGCCGGCTGGCGGCATGTTCGGTCCCACGGATCAGGAGCTGATCGAGCACCTTGAGGCCAAAGTGAGTGCTGACAGCGCGAGATTTCAGTCTCTCATCAATTTGTTCATACCAACCATTGACAGTGAGCACGGCATATGCTACACCCAACCTGAGAAACTTCCAGGTAAGACACCAATCGGCCGTCTACTTGCACAAACATATTCCTTTGTTTATAGCTCTATTTTTCTTTTTAGACGCAGACCTGGTGAAGCAATTACAATTTGACAGTTAATAAAAAGTGAAACAAGTGACCGCAACATGCCAAAGATGTTATGAAAATGCCAACTAGGTACACTAAAACCTGTATTCCACAATACTGTAGGTATCACACTGAGTGGCCTAAGGAAGCATTTCTTCCAGTGTAATTCCAGGGCGTTCAAAAGGGGCACGTGGACGCGTCGCACGATACAGTCGGAGTGCGGCATGCACGCGATGTGGCACAAGACCGGCAATACCTTGCCGGTGATGGTCAACGACCGGTAGACGGGCATCAAAAAAGGTTTTGGTGCTGCACACCAACAAGAACTTCGACCAGCAGAGGACCAACTGGGTGATGCACCAGTACCACCTCGGGGACCTGGAGCAAGAGAAGGAGCGGGAGCTCGTCCTCTGCAAGATTTTCTGCCAGGAGTAAAAAGATTATAAGTTAGTTTGGTATTGGTAGTTGTACTACCTTGTCATCCGCAAGTTGGTATTGTTGTTAACGATCTTTTGTTATGAACTTTCATTTGCTTCCAACCATCATGCCGAGGGTCGACGTGGATATAAAGCTGAATCATTTGTTTCGAAACGAATTCTCGGGCACCTGATTTTTATTTGATGGGTAGCATAAGCACCCGCCGTTTGAATTCAGTTCCCCAATTTTTTCGAAACAAGTGCATGCACTTATTATCATTATAAAATAACAAGATCCGTGTTGAATCCCCTTGATCAGTCTGTACTTGCAGAATTCTCTCGTTTATTGAGCACATTTATTGTTTTTGAGGTCGAGCAATTTTCAACTGGGTTGTAGACTGCCAAAGGTTGGTTTTTGTTTTAATAAAGCCCAAATTTACGATTTACAACGGGGGCACAAAGATCCAGCAGGTATCTCATCGCCTCGCCCGCCAAATAAGAAGTTATATTTTGTCTTACAACATCCGCAGCAGTTTTTTCTTGAATCAAACACACAGCCCAGTTCTATTTTCCTCTTGAAACGCATGTCCTACATCCGTTTTCTAATCTCTACCTATAGTTTTACTAGTTCATATACACGTATCATTATATTGAAAACACATAAAATTCCCTTTTCATATTAAACATCCTTATTTTTATTGTTTTTTCCCACTCAACGCTGATTTTTTTACCACTGGTTTTCCCTTAAACCAACTCAATTGTCCCACGTCTTATTTGCTTACAAAAACAAAACGATTTTTTTGGCAAATCAATAAGTTCTTAAAAAAAATTTATCATTTCGGGATTACAACAGTTTGGACTCCACGAAATATGTAAAATAAGGTTGAACTTTTGACCGTGGTCTGGGCAGAAAATGGGCTGTAATAAATTACTTAAGAATTAGCAAATGGGCTGCAAATTATAAAAAATAGCAAATGGGCTTTATGTTGTCTGCCACAGATTTGGAGGCTGACTTGTGGGCCTACTAAGTTCATGCATACACAAGGTTTCTTAAAAAAGAAACTTAGTCAACAATCGACTCTACCAGGTCCACCGTTAGATGTCAATCTAACGGCAATCGTCTTCTTCCGTCTCTGATCTTCTGTCCCACCGCCCAAACCAGCGCCGTCGGAACCTCCCGCTTCGCCTCCCGTGGTCGGGCGGTCTGCAAGCGGGCAGGCCTCACGGCCCCATCATACTCGCATCCCTGGCCTGTCTATCCCTCTACTCACCAACACCTCCTATTATTTTCCGACGATGGCAGTCGAACCAGTCAACCCTCGTACTCTCCATCGCTTGGGCAGCCACTGCCGTGTCTTCCCCGGCTCCGTGTCGTTCCCTTCGTAGGCCTCGCTGTCGTCCACCGCCCTGGTGCTCTTGGCGCAACGTGGTCAACTATGTCCATCCAACGGCCGTAGTGCTTCTTCAACCTCTGGTGTTCTTGCCCCAGCCGCCCAAAGCAGCACCGGTCGTGCCGCATGCTCCTGCCTCCCGTGGTCGGCTGTGCTGCCACAGAGGCCTCACCATCCCCATACTACTCCCACCGCTGGCCAGGCCATCCCTCCACTCACCCACTCCCCCTGTTATATATTCTGCGGCGACGGCAACCTCACACCGCAGCCGCGTCTTCCCCGGCTCCGCGTCGTCCCCTTCCTAGGCCTCGTACTCCTCTCTGCGTGGGCATCCACTGTCGCGTCTTCCCCGGCTCCGCGTCGTCCCCTTCCTAGGCCTCGTTGTCGTCCACCGCCGTGGTGCTCTCGGCGCGGCGTGGTCAATGTGGTCAACGACCGACTTTCATCGGAAGAGTATTGTACGTGGAGAGGCTGACAGCTGGGTCCACGGCAGCCGCAAGGAAGTGCCTCCTTATTACGTGCAAAATAATTATTCCTCCACCGACAAATAGGGACCCACCGGACGGGCCACGGATTTCACGCGGAAAAACGCTTTCCCTCGATCGCTGGGCCCCACCAAACGGGCCACCATATTTCGCGAAAAAAACGTTTTCCCCTGACTACTGGGACCCACCGGACGGACCATCGTATTTCGTGAAAAACGTTCTCATTGCCACTCGGACCCACCGGAAGTGCCTCCTTATTACGCATGTAAAAATGAATACCCCGCTAGCTGGGACCCACCATGGTGGGAGGCTGACTTAGGGCCTACTAAGTTGACGGGGACAGAGGGCTTTGTCAACTTAGTCAATATGAACGATTCTAGCTCCAGTGACCGTACGATGTCCATATCCAACGGCCGTCGTGCTTCTTCAATCTCTGCTCTTCCTGCTCCAGCCGCTCAAACAAGCGTCGGCGGGACTGCCTGCTCCCTCCTCCCCGCGGTCGGCTGTGCTGCCGTGCAGGCCTCACCGCCCCACCGTACTCCCATCGCTGGCCTAGCCATCCCTCTACTCACCCACACCTGCTGTTATTCTCCGGTGAGGGCAGATGAACTAGTAAACCCTCGTACAGTCATACTCCCCTCCGCGTGGGAAACAAATGTCGAGTCCTCCCTACCTCCGTGTCGTTCCCTTCCTAGGCCTCGCCGTCGTCCACCGCCCTGGTGCTCTCGGCGCGGCCTGGTCAACATGGTCAACAACCGACATGCATCTGAACTGGACTGTATGTGGAGAGGCCGACAGCTGGGTCCACGGCCGCACGCAAGGAAATGCCTCCTTATTACGCGCAAAATAATGATTCGTCCACCTGACATCAGGGACCCACCGAAAGGGCCTCAGTATTTCGCGAAAAAAACGTTACCGCCGCTGACAGCTCGGACCCACCAGCTATATCTTCGCACGCAAGGAAGTGCCTCCTTATTACGCACAAAAAAATGAATACTCCCCCTATTATGAGACCCAGTATAGTGGCAGGCTGACTTGTGGGCCTACTAAGTTGACGGGGACGGAGGGCTTTGTCAACTTAGTCAATATGCACGATTCTAGCTCCATTGACCATACGATGTCCATCCAACGGCCGTAGTGCTTCTTCAGCCTCTGGTCTTCTTGCTCCAGCTGCCCAAACCAGCGCCGGTCGTGCCTCGTGCTCCTGCTTCCCGTGGCCGGCTGCGATGCGGCGGAGGCCTCACCGTCCCCTACTACTCCCACCGCTGGCCAGGCCATCCCTCTACTCACCCACACCCCCTGTTATTCTACGGCGACAGCAGCCTCACACCGCAGCCGAACCAGTGAACCCTCGTACTCCTCTTCGCGTGGGCATCAACTGTTGCGTCTTCCCCGGCTCCCTGTTGTCCCCTTCCTAGGCCTCACCGTCGTCCACCGCCGTGGTGCTCTCGACGCGGCGTGTTCAATGTGGTCAATGACCGACTTCCATCGGAAGAGTACTGTGCGTGGAGACGCTGACAGCTAGGTCCACGGCCGCAGCAAGGAAGTGCCTCCTTATTAGGCGCAAAATAATTATTCCTCCACCTGACAGCGGGGACCCATCGGACGGGCCACCGTATTTTGCGAAAAAATGTTTATCCCCTGACTGCTGGGACCCACCAGCTACACTTTCACACGCAAGGAAGTGCGTCCGGGAAAAAAAAACAAAACAATTCGCCCCCCTGACTGCTGGGACCCACCAGCTACATCTTCGCACGCAAGGAAGTGCGTCCGGGCAAAAAAACGATTCGCCCCCTGACTGCTGGGACCCACCAGCTACATCTTCGCACGCAAGGAAGTGCCTGACAGTCGGGACCCACCTGGTCGAAGCGTACATAGCGTTGTCATTCTGGTCGCGAATGTGTACGTACATATATACTGGTAGATGTACGTGTCGTAGTAGAGGCGCGTACGTGTCGTAGTAGAGGCGCGCACGTAGCATGTACACGTACATACAGCGGCCAGGGTGCAAGAAAGAAAATACGGCCACGTACGTACATACGGGCAGGGTCTCGGACGGCTACTCGCGCATACCTACATGGTTGGGTCGGAACAGAGAAACAGTCTCGTCGTCGTGTTCATGGGGAGCCAACCGGCTGGGTCAGAACAGAATGCATGGTCGTGTTCATCGGGAGGGCTTGGATGGAACAAGCGATGGAAACGAGGCCTGGCGTACCGCAGAACGGAGAAAACAGACCTCCTACGTTCGGAACGGGGTCCTGTTGATCGGGAGGTGTGGCGTCTGCAAAGCGGAGGAAACGAACCTGCTACGGTCGAAACGGGGATCCTGTTGATCGGGAGGGGTGTGGCGTACCGCAAAACGGAGGAAACGAACCTCCTACGGTCGAAACGGGGGTCCTGTTGATCGGGAGGGGTGTGGTGTACCGCAAAAAGGACGAAAGGGACCTCCTACGGTCGAAACGGGGGTCCTGTTCATCGGGAGGGGTGTGGCGTACCGCAAAACGGGACTCCACGGCATACTGTTCATCTCCATCATCGACCTCCTCCAGCCTCCACGGGCTCCTGTTCATCCAGCCTCCACCGCGTGCTACTCCACCGGCTACTGTTCAACCACCCCTCCACCGTCTACTGTTCATCCAGCCCTCCACACCACGGGATCCTGTTCAACCAACCCACCACGGGCACCCCACCACCGCTTCATCGCTCATCCAGCCCTCCACCACACCACGGGTCCTGTTCATCCAGAGGCAACGCCACCGCCACTTTTCATCCAACCCCCCGCAACGCCAATCTGCTCATCTCAGAGGTAGCATCGATCGGCTTCAGTTAGCAGCAGTAGCGAAGGAATCGCTCAATCGGGTTCAGTTAACAGCCAACGATCGATCGCTCGGGTTCAGTAACGTGTAGCCTGAAGTGCAATCGCTCGGGTTCAGTTAGATCCCAACGCCTCGCTCGGGTTCGATTAGAACGCGCCTCGCACACGCAGCGTACGTGTCACGAGAGAAAGCGATGCATCGCCGGCCCCGACCTCCCACCGTGAATCGTGAACTCCCGAAATTTTCCTCCCCCTCGCTTCTACCACGGTTTTTTCCGTCTGGACGGCCCAAAGAATGTCATGCAGCTGCGTCTTGGGCCCGCCCAGGACGAAAAGCCCATTTTCTGTCATGATTTTTTGTCATAGAAGTAGGAGCCCACCACATCTATGACGATACCGGGTTTTTTCACAATTATCGTCATAGAAGTGTCATATGTATGACAGAAAAAAAATTCATTCGGCCCAAAATGTCACGGATGTGTCTTTTTTTTTGTAGTGGGATCTATCACCGGTGGCCATCTTCATCATCCCGGTGATCTCCATGATGAGGAGGGAGTAGTTCACCCTCGAGGCTGAGGGTATGTACCAGTAGCTATGTGTTTGATCTCTCTCTTGTGTTCTTGATTTGGCACGATCTTGATGTATCACGAGCTTTGCTATTATAGTTGGATCTTATGATGTTTATCCCCCTCTACTCTCTTGTAATGGATTGAGTTTTCCCTTTGAAGTTATCTTATGGGATTGATTCTTTAAGGATTTGAGAACACTTGATGTATGTCTTGCATGTGCTTATCTGTGGTGACAATGGGATATTCACGTGTTTACTTGATGTATGTTTTGGTGATCAACTTACGGGTTCAGTGACCTTGTGAACTTATGCATAGGGGTTGGCACACGTTTTCGTCTTGACTCTCCGGTAGAAACTTTGGGGCACTCTTTGAAGTTCTTTGTGTTGGTTGAATAGATGAATATGAGATTGTGTGATGCATATCGTATAATCATACCCACGGATACTTGAGGTGACATTGGAGTATCTAGGTGACATTAGGGTTTTGGTTGATTTGTGTCTTAAGGTGTTATTCTAGTATGAACTATAGGATAGATTGAACAGAAAGGATAGCATCGTGTTATTTTACTACGGGCTCTTGAATAGATCGATCAGAAAGGATAACTTTGAGATGGTTTCGTAACCTACAATAATCTCTTCGTTCGTTCTCCGCTATTAGTGACTTTGGAGTGACTCTTTGTTGCATGTTGAGGGATAGTTATATGATCCAATTATGTTATTATTGTTGAGAGAACTTGCACTAGTGAAAGTATGAACCCTAGGCCTTGTTTCGAAGCATTGCAATACCGTTTGTGCTCACTTTTATCATTAGTTACCTTGCTGTTTTTATATTTTCAGATTACAAAAACCTATATCTACCATCCATATTGCACTTGTATCACCATCTCTTCACCGAACTAGTGCACCTATACAATTTACCATTGTATTGGGTGTGTTGGGGACACAAGAGACTCTTTGTTATTTGGTTGCGTGGTTTTTGAGAGAGACCATCTTCATCCTACGCCTCCCATGGATTGATAAACCTTAGGTCATCCACTTGAGGGAAATTTGCTACTGCCCTACAAACCTCTGCACTTGGAGGCCCAACAATGTCTACAAGAAAAAGGTTGTGTAGTAGACATCCAGCTCTTTTCTGGCGCCGTTGCCGGGGAGGTGAGTGCTTGAAGGTATATCTTTAGATCTTGCAATCGAAACTTTTTGTTTCTTGTTTTATCACTAGTTTAGTCTATAAAAGAAAATTACAAAAAATGTAATTGAGGGTGCCTCATATGCTTCATCTTTTTAATGTCTTCTGTGAAAATAAGGATTCCGATAATTGTGCTCAGTTGCTAGAGGAAGAATGCATTAAAATGTTTGGCACTAAATCTTTGAATGATGAGAATGATTGCAATGTTGTTAGTAGGAACTCCTTGAATATCCATAGTACTAATGATGATTGCACTAGTCATGCTGAAAATGTCTCTTTTTTATAAGCATGTCAACTTTTATGGAGTGCATAGAGTTTGCAAGTACACACCAAATAGGGAAGATAGATTTTGCAATAGGCATAAGTATTTAGAAATTAAATGGTTGCAAGAGAGGCTAGATGTTTGTTCTGAAAATTTAAATTTTCTTAGCCGTACTTGTGGACTTTGCAATGAACATGGTCATTTAAATCTCCAATGCAAATTGTTTCATGATCGAATTGTGTCCAAAAATTGTGATGACTTGATTTCCCTTGCACATCATAATGAACTTAGTTTGCTTTTGGGTTATGAAGAAGTGAAACGTATAACTAAGGATATTCCAGAATTTGTCCTTGATAAAGTTCTTGATTTTGATCTAGAGGAAATTTATATGTATTGTGCGGTGAATTGCATTGAAAATCCTTATATTGTCAATTACATAAAGACAAGAAAACAAATAGAAGATGAAGAGAATACTAATAAAAGGGAAGAGATTTCCCAATGTTCTCCTATTATTTCTTATGATGAATCGGGTAACGAGGAGGAGCCTCCTATTCAACCAATCTCGTTAATAAGGAGCTCCAAAAAGAGGATTAAACCCACACATGACACGAAGAAGAAAAATAAAAGACGGAGAAGCAAAGGTAAAAAGGTATCCCTCCCAAATGATGTTGCTCCTATTACTCATTGTGATGATGATAATTGCTATACTATTGGTGCTATCCATACTATTAATGATGAGAGTGATTATGCTTATGATATGAAAAGGCCCAAGCTTGGGAATGCTATGTTTGATGAGAATGACATGTTTGAGAATTTATTTGCTGCAATTAATGTTTGTCCCAAGCTTGGGGATGCTATGTTGAATGAAGATGATATTTTTAGCCTCCCAAGTTTTGATGAGCAAATTTATTATGATGATAGCATGCCTCCTATTTTATGATGATTATTGTGATGACACTTATGCTACAAAAGGTAGTGATGGTTATATTTATAAAACTTGTCATGATTATGATTACCCTTTTTCTGAACATTACTCTTTTAATGTGGAAACAATTTATAGTATTCGAGTCTCTTATGATACTCCCACTATTTCGAATGAGAATAAATTTGCTTATGTGAAGAGTAATAAAAATTCTATGCTTGTAGATCATGAAAAGAATGCTTTATGTGATGGTTATATTTTTGAATTCATTCATGATGCTACTGAAAATTATTATGAAAGAGGATCATATGCTTCTACATATTGCAATAATATCAAGTTTCCTCTCTATGTATTGAAATTTTTGAAGTCATGCTTGTTTTGCCTTCCTATGCTAGTTGATTATTTCTCCAATAAATTTTTTGATCACCAAATCTCTATGCATAGGAAGTGGGTTAAGCTTAAATGTGCTAGTCATATTCTTCATGATGCTCCTGTTACGTTTCAGTCTTATCTTTTTTGTGAGCATCATTGAAATCATCATGCCTAGCTAAAAAGGCAATAAAGAAAAGCGCTTGTTGGGAGACAACCCAATATTTACCTTTACTGTTTTTGTGTGATCACATGATTATGCTACTGTAGTAATCATGTTTTATAACTTTTGTTTCAATAAAGTGCCAAGTAAGACCTTTAGGATAGCTTATGGTGATAGTTGTGTTGATCCTGCTGAAAATCAGAAACTTTTGCACACACGAAAATAATTTTCATAAATCACAGGAACATGCTTTTCAGTTGATTCTTTTTGCAGTAGATTAGTAAACAAATTTCTTAGGACTTCCTAATTTCTCAGGACTACAGGCTGTTCTGTTTTTGACAGATTCTGTTTTCTACGTGTTGTTTGCTTATTTTGATGAATATATGAGTAGTATCGGAGGGTATGAACCATAGAGAAGTTGGAATACAGTAGATATTACACCAATATGAATTTAGAATGAGTTCACAACAGTACCTAAGTGGTGGTTCTATTCTCTTATACTAACGGAGCTTACGAGTTTTCTGTTGAGTTTTGTGTTGTGAAGTTTTCAAGTTTTGGGTAAATATTCGATGGACTATGGAATAAGGAGTGGCAAGAGACTAAGCTTGGGGATGCCCAAGGCACCCCAAGGTAATATTCAAGGACAACCAAGCAACTAAGCTTGGAGCTATATTTTTATTCACCACATGATATGAGTTTTGCTTGGAGCGTCATTTTATTTTGCTAGGATTTGCTTGCTGTTATTTAGAATAATGTTTTGCATCTTTATTTTCAATAAAAATGTCAAGGATAGCCCTTACCATGCTTATTTTGCAAGTATACATGTTGTTGTTTCAAAACAGAAAGTGTATCGTTGTTGCAAAAATTCCCTAGAAAAGTCAGAATATGATAAAATGCTGAAACTTTTTGCATATTGAGCTCTGATAAATTTTCTACAGTGTGGTAAATTTTCATAATTTTTGGAGCCAGGGAAGTATTGATACTCTTGCATTCTTTACAGACTGTGCTGTTTTGGCAGATTGTTGTTATGTTTGCATTGTTTGCATATGTTTGCTTGTTTAATGATTCTATTTGAGGATAGGAGTATTAAATATGCAAAGGCATTTAGTATGCAATGTTGAATAATAATTTTAGTGATTTGCTGCAGTATAGAATGATAAGGTTTCTGCATTGGTTTATAATAACTTATCTCACAAGTTCTTGTTGAGTTTGGTGTGGATGAAGCTTTCGAGATTTAGGAAACCGTGATATGAGAGGAGTTAAGGAGACACAAAAGCTCAAGCTTGGGGATGCCCAAGGCACTCCAAGATAATATTTCAAGAAGTCTCAAGCATCTAAGCTTGGGGATGCCCCGGTAGGCGTCCCACCTTTCTTCTTCAACAATTATCGGTTAGTATCGGTTGAGCCTAAGTTTTTGCTTCTTCACATGATGAGTGCTATCCTTGCAATGTCATTTTGTTTTGTTTTGCTTGTAGTTTGAATAATATCCCAAGATCTGAAATTCTTAAATGAGAGAGAGTCTTCACATAGCTACATAATTATTTAACTACTCATTGATCTTCGCTTATATCTTTTTAGAGTAATTTGTCGTTTACTCGTGTGCTTCACTTATATCCTATGAGTAAATGGTTGAATGAATTGAATATCACAAATCTGAAATTATATATGTTTCATATGCTTATCCCATGGGGAGTAATGACTTTACATATAAGAAGTAGAGGTGGTAAATTTATTGAAGGTTGGCAAACATTGTATTGGTCACTTGAACAATTCATGAAAGAATATTGAAGGAAGAGAGATTTCACATATAAATATGCTATCTTGGACATCTTCTATGATTGTGAGCCCCATTAATTATTTTCAAACTTGATCAAATTAAATGAAGTTGAACAAGGAAGAAAACTTAATGAGTTATGTTTGGGTATATTTGTATATAAGTTATATTGTTATAGATCCTCCAACATGTGGTGCTTGCCATTTAGAATCCTTTGCTAGCCAAAATATCTGTACTAATCGGGAATACTGCTTGTGCATCCAAATTCCTTGAACCAAGTTTCTTCCATGAGTGTCCACCATATCTACCTATATGTGGTATTTACCTGTTGTTCCAAGTAAATTTGCACGTGCCAAACTCTAAACCTTCAAACAATAATCTGTTTTGTATGCCCGAATCGCTCATGTAGCGACTAGGGGCTGTCAGTATCTTCCATGCTAGGTGGGTTATTCTCACGATGAGTGGACTCCGCTCATCATTCACGAGAAAATGGCTGGTAACTGGGATGCCCAGTCCTATGATCAAAAGATCAAAAACAAAATAGCAAATAATTTAAACAAACTACCCCAGGATTGTTGATAGTTGGACGGCACCCGTTGTTTCGGACAAGCCGTGGAGTGTGATTGTTGGTGGATGGGGAGTAAAATCTTTACCTTTCTATTTCGGAACCGCCTATAATGTATCTAGTATGGAAGATATTGGGAACTCTTGGTGGTTATGTTGACAATGAAAGTATACCTCTAAAAATTATTTTCATCTCCGTTTTAAAGCTTCGAGCTCTAGCACCTCTACAAACCCCTACTTCCCTCTGCGAAGGACCTATCTTTTATTTTTATTCAAGAGTCAGTAGTATTCCTTCTCATTCCAACCTACTTTTTAGTTGGCAAGCATCATGTGATGCGGAAAGATCTAAGCATATATGGCCATTCAAATATATTTGATCATGAATTATTATTGTTGACAATTTTCTATATGATAAGTAAGTTGGGAGGCGAAACATTAAGCCCCTATCTTTCCCTGTGTTCGATGGATGCTATTTGTTCTAAAAATATGCTTTGAGTGGTAGCAATCATGAAAGACTATATGATAGTTGAGTATGTGGGATTTAATAAATCAAAGCTCTTACATAGACCCTTCCTGAAAATAAGATGAATTGCAATTGTTTGATGACTGAGAACGTGGTTTGTTAGTTTTCAAAAAATTCAATGGTATATGATTTAACATGTGAATAGCTTGTTACTTGATCATGAGAAGTTTTATGAGATAAGCTACTGTTATGACATATAATGATGCTAGAAAAGGTGATTGAAATTATCATTGATT
This sequence comes from Aegilops bicornis, assembly GCA_021605145.1. Taxonomy (NCBI): domain Eukaryota; kingdom Viridiplantae; phylum Streptophyta; class Magnoliopsida; order Poales; family Poaceae; genus Aegilops; species Aegilops bicornis. The sequence continues at coordinate 671,944,517 of CM038671.1, read as the reverse complement.
AAACTTGTGCACCTGCTAGCATTCACACTTCATAAATTATTTATTTTATCATTTACCTACTCGACGACGAGCAGGAATTAAGCTTGGGGATGCTGATACGTCTCCAACGTATCTATAATTTATGATGTATTCATACTATTATATTATCCATCTTAGATGTTTTATATGCATTTATATGTTATTTTATATGATTTTTGGGACTAACTTATTAACCTAGAGCCCAGTGCCAGTTTTTGTTTTTTCCTTGTTTTTGAGTTTTAAAGAAAAGGAATACCAAACGGAGTCCAATTGACGTGCCAATTTTTGATGATTTTTTATGGACCAAAAGAAGCCCCCAGAGTAAAAGAGTTGGGCCAGAAGAGTCGCGAGCCATCCACGAGGGTGGGGGCGCCCTACCCCCTTAGGCGCGTCCCCCTATCTCTTGGACGACTCGGAGACCCCCCCTGACGTGAGACCTACGCCAAAAATTCCTATAAATACAGAAACCTCCAAAATATAACCTAGATCGGGAGTTCCGCCGCCGCAAGCCTCTGTAGACACCAAAAACCAATTGGGACCCTGTTCCGGCACCCTGCCGGAGGGGGATCCATCATCGGTGGCCATCTTCATCATCCCGGCGCTCTCCATGATGAGGAGGGAGTAGTTCACCCACGGAGTTGAGGGTATGTACCAGTAGCTATGTGTTTGATCTCTCTCTCTCTCTCTCTCTCGTGTTCTTGGTTTGGCACGATCTTGATGTATCGCGAGCTTTGCTATTATAGTTGGATCTTATGATGTTTCTCCCCCTCTACTCTCTTGTAATGGATTGAGTTTTCCCTTTGAAGTTATCTTATGGGATTGAGTCTTTAAGGATTTGAGAACACTTGATGTATGTCTTGCATGTGCTTATCTGTGGTGACAATGGGATATTCACGTGATCTACTTGATGTATGTTTTGGTGATCAACTTGCGGGTTCAGTGACCTTGTGAACTCATGCATAGGGGTTGGCACACGTTGCCTCTTGACTCTCCGGTAGAAACTTTGGGGCACTCTTTGAAGTTCTTTGTGTTGGTTGAATAGATGAATATGATATTGTGTGATGCATATCATATAATCATACCCACAGATACTTCAGGTGACATTGGAGTATCTAGGTGACATTAGGGTTTTGGTTGATTTGTGTCTTAAGGTGTTATTCTAGTACGAACTCTAGGATAGATTGAACGGAAAGAATAGCTTCGTGTTATTTTACTACGGACTCTTGAATAGATCAATCAGAACGGATAACTTTGAGGTGGTTTCGTACCCTACAATAATCTCCTCGTTTGTTCTCCGCTATTAGTGACTTTGGAGTGACTCTTTGTTGCATGTTGAGGGATAGTTATATGATCCAGTTATGTTATTATTGTTGAGAGAAGTTGCACTAGTGAAAGTATGAACCCTAGGCCTTGTTTAGAAGCATTGCAATACCGTTTGTGCTCACTTTTATCATTAGTTACCTTGCTGTTTTTATATTTTCAGATTACAAAAACCTATATCTACCATCCATATTGCACTTGTATCACCATCTCTTCGGCCGAACTAGTGCACCTATACAATTTACCATTGTATTTGGTGTGTTGGGGACACAAGAGACTCTTTGTTATTTGGTTGCAGGGTTGTTTGAGAGAGACCATCTTCATCCTATGCCTACCACAGATTGATAAACCTTAGGTCATCCACTTGAGGGAAATTTGCTACTGTCCTACAAACCTCTGCACTTGGAGGCCCAACAACTTCTACAAGAAGAAGGTTGTATAGTAGACATCACACCCCTAGTCCTGCTCTGCGGGGTCTCCGCATGATCACTAGATCAACAAGTAGCTACAAGTGCTCCTTGAGCTATTTGCTAGAGGAGGTAGAAGGGCAAGGCTAGCTCTTTCCTCTCTCTACGTGGTGTGTGTGAAATCTCAGGGGCTGAACCCTTTGCATGGGTTTCCTGGGGGGTTTATATAGGCCTACCCCCAGGGGTACAAAGGTAATCAGGCCGGGTGTAGGACCCGGCTGTCAATGTCTATGGTCGCCGGCTTCTCCGCCGGTAGCTGGGGCCCGCCGCTTGGTGGGACCCATCGGTTGTCTCGTACTTGGCCAACAGGCCGCGCCCGCCGCTCGCTGGTCCTGCCGGCTGCTTAGTACTATAGCCGTGCTGCTGATGATGCTTGCTTTGTCGGGGAAGGCGTGGCTACAGTCCCGCCCCTGGTGGGCATTCACTGTAGCCATTCCCCGTCTCTTCTAGTTAATAGCGCACAAAATTCAAGGGAGGGGGAGGGTCGCTTGGTCGGGAGCCGGCCTCCCCATGAGCCGACTGGTCAGGGCTCGCCGTCTTCTGGCTTCTCACGGACAGGTGGGGCCTGCCGCCTGCGGGCCGTACCGACAGCTCATCATGGGAGCATGGCCTTCTCTGCCATGGATGATGTCATGGGCAGCGTGGCAACAGTGCCGCGCCGGGCGAGAGGCGTCCGCCCAGTACACTGCACTTTGGCCACGCTTTACCCTAGATTCGGGGGTGGCAGGCTGCACTGTAGCCACACCCTGTCTTGTCGTATTTATGTGGGTGCTAGCTTTGAGGGCACGGGGGGCGCCTGCTAGGAGTCGGCTTTTATGGAGGCCGCCTGCTAGGAGTCGGCCCACTTCGAGGATGCCTCCAGGAGTCCGCCAGCCTTCAGGAGTCGGTCGCTTGGACCAGCCGGCCCCAAGAAGGCGCACTTTGTCATTGATGCTTGAGGGGCGCAGCCAGCCCCGATGTCTTGAAATACTAGGGAGACTGATGAGGCTACCCATGGTCATTTACTCCGACAAAAGAAGTGGTAAGAACGGAAATATTAAAACTTCTGGAAGCAAGTATAATCTATCCCATAGCTGATAGTAGATGGGTAAGTCCTGTTCATTGTGTCCCTAAGAAAGGAGGTATTACTGTTGTTCCTAATGATAAGAATGAACTTATTCCACAAAGAATTGTAACAAGCTATAGAATGGTAATTGCTTTTAGAAAATCAAATAAAGCAACTAGAAAAGATCATTACCCTTTGGCTTTTATTGATCAAATGCTTGAAAGATTATCTAAGAACACACACTTTTGCTTCCTGGATGGATATTCTGGCTTTTCACAAATACCTGTTTCTCAACCTGATCAAGAAAAGACTACTTTTACCTGTCCTTTTGGAACTTATGCTTATAGACGTATGCCTTTTGGTTTATGTAATGCACCTGCTACCTTTCAAAGATGCATGATGGCTATATTCTCTGACTTTTGTGAAAAGATTGTTGAGGTTTTCATGGATGACTTCTCTGCTTATGGGAAGTCTTTTGATGATTGTTTAAGCAATCTTGATCGAGTATTGCAGATGTGAACAAACAAATCTTGTCTTGAATTGGGAGAAGTGCCACTTTATGGTTAATGAAGGCATTGTCTTGGGTCATAAAATTTCTGAAAGAGGTATTGAAGTGGATCAAGCAAAGGTTGATGCAATTGAGAAAATGCCATGTCCTAAGGACATAAAAGGTATTCGTAGTTTCCTATGTCATGCTGGTTTCTATAGGAGGTTTATCAAAGACTTCTCTAAAATTTCTAGACCTCTCACTAATATTTTGCAAAAAGATATTCCTTTTGTTTTTTATGATGATTGTTTAGAAGCCTTTGAAACACTCAGGAAAGCTTTAATCTCTGCACCTATTGTTCAACCACCTGATTGGAACTTGCCTTTTGAAATTATGTGTGGTGCTAGTGATTATTTTGTGGGTGTTGTTCTAGGACAAAGAGTTGATAAGAATTTGAATGTTATTCATTATGCTAGTAAAACTCTAGACAGTGCTCGAAGAAATTATGCTACTACTGAAAAAGAATTCTTAGCAGTGGTGTTTGCTTGTGATAAGTTTAGACCTTATATTGTTGATTCCAAAGTAATTGTTCACATAGACCATGCTGCTATTAAATATCTTATGGAAAAGAAAGATGCTAAACCTAGACTTATTCGTTGGGTTCTCTTGTTACAAGAATTTGATTTACATATCATTGATAGAAAAGGAGTTGAGAACCCCGTAGTTGATAACTTGCCTAGGCTTGAAAATGTGCTTGATGACCCACTACCTATTGATGATAGTTTTCCTGATGAGCAGTTAGCTGCAATAAATGTTGCTAGTAGTACTCCTTGGTATGCTGACTATGCTAAATACATTGTTGCTAAATATTTACCACCTAGCTTTACTTACCAACAAAAGAAAAAATTCTTCTATGATTTAAGACATTACTTTTGGGATGACCCACATCTTTATAAATAAGGAGTAGATGGTATTATTAGACGTTGTGTACCTGAGCATGAACAGGGACAAATCCTACGGAAGTGTCACCCCGAACCATATGGAGGGCACCATGTTGGAGATAGAATTGCTCATAAGGTATTGCAATCTGGATTTTATTGGCCTACTCTCTACAAGGATGCTCGTAAGTATGTCTCATCATGTGTTGAATGCCAAAGAATAGGTAATATCAGTAAGCGTCAAGAAATGCCTATGAATTATTCACTTGTTGTTGAACCATTTGATGTTTGGGGATTTGACTACATGGGACCTTTTCCTTCCTCTAATGGGTATACACATATTTTGGTTGTTGTTGATTATGTTACTAAATGGGTAGAAGCTATTCCAACCAGTAGTGCTGATCACAACACCTCTATTAAAATGCTCAAGGAAGTTATTTTCCCAAAGTCTGGAGTCCCTAGATATTTAATGACTGATGGTGGTTCACACTTTATTCATGGTGATTTCCGTAAGATGCTTGCTAAGTATGATGTTAACCATAGAATTGCATCACCCTATCATCCTCAGTCTAGTGGTCAAGTTGAGCTTAGCAATAGAGAAATAAAAATAATTTTGCAAAAGACTGTTAATAGGTCCAGGAAGAATTGGTCTAAAAAATTAGATGATGCACTTTGGGCTGATAGGATAGCATATAAAAATTCCATGGGCATTGTTGGGGATATAACTATTTGTGTAAGCCGCCCAGGAGGGGCCGGGTTACGCAAAGAAGACTCACCAGAAAGAAGCCCAAGACCAAGCATGAAGATGGCTGTTCAATAAAGGGTCTAAGGCCCACAGGTGGCTTAAGGCCCATAGTGGTAAACCGCCATGATGACATGACTTGTAACATAAGGTAGAATTAACTAGTCACCGAGCCGGACACTGTCTATGAGCAGGCCGGGACTCAGAGGTCGCATGAGGCGTCCACAATGTATATAAGGGGATGACCACCGCGGCTTAGGGCAAGAAACAACTCATCGAGAACCAGGCATAGCATATCTCGCTCCCTGGTCATCGAAACATCAAGCAATACCAACCCAACTAGACGTAGGCCTTACCTTCACCGTAAGGGGCCGAACTAGTATAAATCTCTCGTGTCCTTTGTCCCGATTAACCCCTTTAAGCTTCCTAGTTGCGATGGCTCCACGACTAAGTCCTTGCAAGAGGACATCTGCCGTGACAATCCCACGACAGTTGGCGCCCACCGTGGGGCGGCAGACGATGGATTTGAGTTCTTGAAGGGCAACTTCAAGGGCTCAAGGGATCTGTGATGGGCACGATGACCAAGAGTCGTCGCGGCAAGATCTACATCGACGATGAAGGCTGGGGCCCCGACGCCGGCTCAATTGAGTACGGGTACCGGGTCCCCTTTGGTGGAATCCACGTCTTCATCGGCCGGATTAGTGAGCCGGGCCCTGAGCCGGACTGCTGCACCGACCTCGTCGAAACGGCTCAGCGTGCGAGACCTGCCCGAGATCAAACTGTCGTGAAGCGTGCCTTCGTGGGTTGCATCCACGGAAGAGAAATTTCTGAAGGATCTATAGATGGTGGCGAGACGGCCGGCCTCTCCGACTGTGATTTGTCTGCCGGTTCAACAGATTTGTTGTATCTGTTACAGGATGGCGGGCTTAGGGGCTGTTCCGACGACTCTAGTATTCCGGACCCCTATGAGCCGCCAAGCTGGGCAGGAGTCTTCATGGCTGGTACTCAACCCGATCAAAACTCAACGGCTGCAACAGCAATAACATCCGGTTCAGGAGCGGCCGGGGCAGGAGGCCTGCGGCGCCCGCCGCTCAGTCTTGATGGATCTCATGGATAAGCCGACGGCCTGTTAACCACCACAGTCATCCTCGCGAATCAAGATGAACATAACGCGGAGGTGGCACGGTGCGTGAGGAGATAGCTCGGGCCAAGGAGGCTTTGGCAGTGAGACACCGTGTTAGCCACGTAACGAGCGGCTTTGGATGCACGGGCACAACAGCTACTGATCCAAAAGCTTTCACCACGATGAACCTGAACGCATCTAACGAGGTGATGAGGAGGAGGCATCAGAAAACCCAATCCCGTTTACCTCCGGTTTATGATCCTCGGAATCTTTTCGCTACACCCGGAGCCGGCCCAAGTAACCCGCCAGATGCAAATCAGTTTATAACAGCCGGAATAGGAGGACCGGCTCAGCCTCGGGAGATGGCACCCCTCATGGAAACATGGCACCGCTCTGTTACGTACCGATGCCGCCGGGTCACTTTTCCAACCCCATGGAGAACTTGATCGCAGCATCAGCACGCTTGGCGGCTCTCCCGGTGGACGGTAACGATCCAACAGCGGTAGAGACCCGAAGGATCAGGGACCTTGTCGGTGTCAAAATCGGCGGATCTCGGGTAGGGGGTCCCGAACTGTGCGTCTAGGCGGATGGTAACAGGAGACAAGGGACACGATGTTTTACCCAGGTTCGGGCCCTCTTGATGGAGGTAAAACCCTACGTCATGCTTGATTAATATTGATGATGTGTGTTACAAGAGTGGATCTACCATGAGATCAAAGAGGCTAAACCCTAGAAGCTAGCCTATGGTATGATTGTTGTTCGTCCTATGAACTAAAGCCATCCGGTTTATATAGACACCGGAGAGGGCTAGGGTTACACAGAGTCGGTTACAATGGTAGGAGATCTACATATCCATATCGCCAAGCTTGCCTTCCACGCCAAGGAAAGTCCCATCCGGACATGGGACGAAGTCTTCAATCTTGTGTCTTCATAGTCCAGGAGTCCGCCGATGATGATAGTTCGCTATCCGGACACCCCTAGTCCGGAACTCCCTCAAGAGCCCTGAACCAGGCTTCAATGACGATGAGTCCGGCGCGTTGATTGTCTTGGCGTTGCGGCGGGTTCCTCCTCCGAATACTTCATAGAAGGTTTTGAACAAAGGATAGTGTCCGGCTCTGCAAAACAAGTTCCACATAACACCGTAGAGAGAATAATTTTGCACAGATCTGTTGGCGTATTCCGCGGCGTGACATCACACCACGGCCAGGCCTTCATATGAATCGTTTTTTATTGTTCCACCTCAGCGTGTTTAGCGAGGCGGTTTCCTTGGCACGTCTTATCAAAGCGTAGATCGTGCCCCTTATTCCGGGATTCTCATCAATACGGACGTGGGTAACCCAACCGTGCCCGTTGGCCTGCCTTCTCTATCAAAGGTGAGTCCTAATCGACCACGGGGCGGGATCTTGGTATTCAACCTCTTTATAATGAGACCAAGGCCCTCTTCTTTTTACACCCTCCATCGAGTTCGCCTCGCGCTTCGAGTTCCAACACCCAAATCTTCAGATTTAGGCGCTTCGGACTTTCGACGATGTCCGGCTCCGACCAAAGACGGGCCGATGGATGTCTTCCTCCGTCATAGAAGAGGACATGCTAAAGCTGCGAGACACCGTGTATCTAACCGGGCGAGATCTCGCATAGGCTGCTCGCCTGTGGCAGGTCACTCCCACTCTGAGCCCGGCGAGAACGTGGTGTTCGTGTCCCACTTCCTTGTGGTTTAGGCTTCCAGCGGACCCCTTTGCACGGGGGCTCATGTTTTATTATGGGCTTGATTTCCATGACTTGAACTGAGTCCATCCTCCATATCTCGTCATTCATTGCCGTATGTGAGGCCTTCGTCCATATTACCCCCACTTTGGATTGTGGCTCAAGACCTTCAAGGTGGAGCCAAAGATGATCAAGGGGCAACAAGCAGAGTGCGGAGGGGCGGTCATAAGCAAATGTGCTAATGCTCCGTGGCCCGAGGGCTCTTTTCAAGAGGAGCTTGGTTTGTGGCAACGGGAGTGGTTTTATATCACCGCTCCCAGGGGCACCAAATGGGTGGCGTTCGCCTTCCGCCAGTCCACCACATGGCCGCATCATGGGTCAACAAGGGGCTCGACTGGGGTCGCCAAGGACGTTCCCCGCTGCAGGGACGCATTCGAGACCTCCGAGAAAGAGGGATCAATCTGCTGCAAGTGGCACAGTTATGGTGATCCGGCGCCTTCAGCCTCAAGAACGCCGCCCCTCCGCTTGTGGGAACTCAATCCGAGGGACCACGAGCTCTCCAACATTTTATGGGCACGACGCCCGTGGAGATGTATAAACTGTTCTTGGATCACAAGAGAAGTGTCCGGACTTGACCGAGGACGCAGGACTAAGCTGCAATCGCCCAGATACTCAAGTAAGTAGTCCTGTAACCGGACAAGCTGTTCATTCATTTATTTTATATATATGCCCTTTAAAGGATCCGTTTCTTGAATAGGAGTGGATAGCCAAGGCAAAGTTAATAAGGTGTCCGGCTCCCTCTCGAGAGACCACGCGGATCCCATCTTGACCAAGATGTTGAAGGTCGCGCCTTTGAAGAAGGCGAAGGGGGGAGCGGGGAAGCGACTGCCCCCATGAAGGAGGCTATCAAGGAAGGAGGGATTAAAGGTCCCGTCTTTCGAGGAGGGAAGAGGACTGCTTCGAAAGATCCGGAGGTCAAGGCCTCGAAGAGGGGAAAGGAATCTTCGTCGGAGAGTCCGGCTACCGGGAAGTAACCCAGCCGCACTATTTCCCCAAGGGGATCAGCCCTCCAATGAGCCGTAAGTAAAAAGAAGGGGTCTTGTAAATAAGGAACATCCTGTATTTATTTATGAAGATAACGAAATTGTACCTTGTAGTTCGGACCTCGGCCCTTCTCAGCAGAGCTCGTCTTGGGGATCTTCTTCCGGAGATAATGGAGAGCAAACGCCTCCACCTGTCGCACCCTCATGTGAAGCTGACGACCCGGAGGTGTTGTCGCGGAGGGTTCCCCAAGTCCGGCGGGCCGGAAGGTCCGCGCCAAGTGGCGTGCGGTCGGAGGAGTCAAGGATCTGCCGGGCGGCGGCTATTTGGAGGATCACCGTGCTCTAATGGGTACGGTGATTGAAAGAATTGCATCCGCGGAGAGCGGATTGCATGAAGCCGTCGAAGCTTCTTGTGGGGTTTGAGGTATGCAAAATGATGTACCTTCGGCGCTTATGCATATAAAATGCGTCTGTATAGATAGTAGCCCCGAGACTTGGTATGTTGTCAAATTTGACAATGTGCCAAGGATCAAATCTCGATTATAACATATCGCCGCTCCTGAACAGGTGGCGGGCGTCCGGAGGCCACCGGATCTTGAATATGCCGAACTAAAGCGGCAACTTGACGAGGCGGATGCGGACATCGCTGGTCAATAAACGGTTTGACGAGTCACAAGGTATCGACCTCTATCACGGACACCTTGTAAGGGAGCTTGACGCCCATGTCTTCTTGTTTGTATGCTTAATGCAGATGGTGCCGCTGCCGTGGAGGAGCTAGGCAGAATCCTCGCCGAGCGAAAGAGCAAGCCAGAATTAGTAATGCGTCATTTGTAATGGCGGCCAAGAGCTAGAAGCTAAACAGGCTGCTCCTTTGCCGAAACAAAGAGGAGATGGCCGATATGGCCAAAAACTTAAGGAATACTACCGATCGCTGCTTGATTCTTGAAAAAGGAACGTCAAGCGGAACAAGAGGACCTAAAGAAGGCCGCCGCCCGAATCCAAGAAGGCCCAATCGGCTTTGAGAGCTGCCAAGGAGGAGCTGAGTCGGGCCGGGCAATTGCGGCCGGAAAACCATTTCGCTGGAGGAAATATACTGAGATCCAAAGTATGCTCGGTTGGATAAATTGTGGAGTTCATAGGATGCTTATCTCGACTTGGCGGCAGCTGTGGACGCAGTTGAGCACTTCCGGGGCCGGAAGGGGCACGCGAAGGAAGAGCTATATTGGTCGCAATTCCATAGTCCGGAGCGTCCTATGCCGCTGACCGATCGGTTGGCCGAATGGGCCGAGCTGAATCGACTGTCCGGATTTGCCATGAAGCATGTCTTGACTCACTTGTGGCCGGCCGGACCCCAGCCGAAGAGCTATTTTGGTTTAGTGCAGTAGTTTCTTGGTGCGGTGCCGCCAGACGACGCAATGAAGCGATCGGCGTGTATTGAGGCGCGGATGGCTCTGGCCCGTGTCAAGACATCTGGGCAGAGATGAAGGCCACCGACGTTGTATCCCAAGATTCGGACAGAGGCCGAGTACATGCCGAGCACTACTTTGAAGAAGTTCCTGCCGGGCGCTTCGTTTAATAGAGACGCGATGCTTTCAAGGATATTATGTTTAAATGACATGTATGATTTGTGAAAACAATGTTTCAATGTAATATAAGTGCTTTTTATACTTGTGCGTTCAAGTAGTAAACTACTCCCTATGCGGCCGTTTATGTATATGTATATATAACCTGAAAGATGGCAGTCCTTGGCTTCAGCCCCCACGCACATAGTGCGGGGGTGTTTGCAAAAAAAGCGCTTTTTCACACTTAATCCAATGTCATGGTCCTATTAAGGAGGTGATAGCATAGCAAACCGTGCAACGGACTATAATGCTTTATCACTTTCACTTAGCCATAGGAGTTCGAGGTGGGGCTACTATATAGCCCCGGGGCACCGCACTCTCCCGAATTTGGGGTGCGTTATGTGCCCGGCGAAAACCGGTCCTTCGTTAATGCGGAGGAATTCTAAACATTCCTGTGAGTCATCGAGTGGTTGACCAAGCGCTATATCATGATGATCGGTTTTCGGCTTTCTCTCTTGAGGTGCTCGCCTACCGAACCGGGCACAATCGCGATAGTTCTCCTGGTGCCGCGTTAGCCGTGAAAACGGAACGTAAGGCAGCAAAACACGAGGAGCCGGGCAACCCAACATTTGACCAAAGACATGATTCGGAGCTGATGCATGTAAGGCCTAACTCGAGACGCCGAATACTCCCTAAGGTATTCGGTCTTTATGAAAATGGGCAGAATAATGCCCTAAGCCCTGGTGTCTAGAAATGCAGCGCCAAGAAGAATTGCAGTGCGGCCAATGCCAAAGCACCAGCCTCCTCCTCTGTTATATTGAGGAACAATGGGGATGTATATCAACAAGAGACAGTGAAAAAAGGTTTACGCAGGGTCTTAATCTGAAAAGAATCCTTGCAACGGGTCCCTACTGCACGTCTGCGCCTGTGTCTCCGTTGTGCCGTATCCTGGACGGGTGTAGCACATTGTTCATCTGTAAAAGAGAGGAACTTAGTTTGAAAGAAAAAGGGTCGTGCGAAAGGTGTACTTAACATTAAATAAACAGAGTACGGTTCGAAGAATAAAATTGAGCTCTATTGTCTCTTGTTATACATGCATGTAGCCCCTCGTATGGGGGTATACCGCTAGTAGGCGCCGGACTCGTCTAGCCGTGTCCGGGGTTTGAATGACCAATTTCAGGTTCTTTGCCTAGTGGAGCTGGATAGCTGTGGAGCTGTCGATGCAGTCTCCCCTTCTTCCGTGCTCGAGTAACACTTAATACTTCCTTTTAACGAGATGATGCCGCGTGGACTGGGCATTTTAAGTGTTAGAGATGCATAATGCGGTATTGCGTTAAAGCGGGCGAAAGCTTCGCGTCCCAATAGTGCTTGATGGCTACTTTTAAACAGGGCAACATGGAAGAGTAACCTTTCGCGACGGAAGTTGTCGGATGAACCAAACACAACTTCTAGCAGTATGGAGCCCGTGCAGAGGGCGTATGGGCCGGGCAGTACTCCTTTAAAGGAGGTGGCGAATTTTGGTTCGGTTTATCCCCATCCTGCGGATTGTGTCCTGATATATCAGGTTTATGTCACTGCCGCCATCCATGAGGACATGTGTAAATTGGAATCCGTCGATTATAGGATCCAATATCAAGGCAGTCCATCCTGCGTTAGGATATTATCGGAATAGTCACGATGGTCGAAGGTGATTGGTTTTGACAACCCGATGTGCGGCGCCTTTTTAGGGCGCCGCTTGTTTTTCCTTTTGATCACGTGAAGTGAGTTTACTGTTTTGATCTCCGTGGGAAAGTTTTTGTTTTCCAAGGCTCGCTTGTGGTGCTTTTGGGTTTCGTCCCTTTCACTTGGTGTGTCAAGCCCCTTGTGTTCGGCGTTAAGTCGGCGGATCGCTTTAAGACCCAACAATCTCTGTGGGTATGGTTTGCGAGCTTCCTGAGGTACCATGTATTTGACACAGTCTATCCAGAATCTTGTTTAGGTTGGATAGCTCGTCACTGTTATCCTTTAGGGGCAGTGTTTTGTTGTTCGGCCGAGGGCTTTTGAATCCAGCGTTGACCGCCGTACTATTTGGGCCATTTTCCTTATTTCGGCGTTGATCATTTCTGCGTCGTGATTTCCCATTTCCATCCCTGATTTCGGATGTACTCGGTCGCCGGTGTCGCATCTAGCCAGCTATCCTCTCCCGCGCAAAAGCGGGTCATGAGGATTTTTAATGCGGCCATTGTTCTTGGCTTTTCTTGGCCGAGGTGTCTGGCGAGCCATTCGTCTCGAACGTTGTCTTTGAAAGCTGCTAAGGCTTCGGCGTCCGGACAATCGACTATTTGGTTCTTTTTAGTAAGGAACCTGTTCAGAATTTCAGGTTGACTCTTCGGCTGTTGAGTTATGTGACTTAGATCGTCTCAGATCCTGAGGGCGGACATAAGTCCCCTGAAAATTTGCCCAAATGCATCCTCCAGCTCTCCCCGACTTCCAATGGTATTTTCGGGAGGCTTATAAGCCAATGCCGAGCTGGCCCTTTGAGTTTAAGGGTAAGTATTTTATGGCGTGGAGATCGTCTCCTCTAGCCATGTGTATGTGGAGGATGTAATCCTCGATCCGCACTCTGTGGTCTGTTGTTCCGTCAGATGCCTCTATGTTTACGGGTTTGAATCCCGGAAATTCATGATCCAGCACCTCATCGGTGAAACATAGGGGTGTGCGGCGCCCTATATTTGGGTGTGCCGTGATCTTGAATTTTGGCGTATTGCATTGCTTTGACGAGCCTCGCTTGGCCCATAGATGGACCTAACTGGGCCATCCTCTTGATGTGAATCCTTATGTGGATCGCATATTGGCTTGTATGCGGCGCCATTCACCGCTCTCTTTTTTGCCGTGGGGTCGCCCATCCGACCGGGTGGCCTTCTTACTTTTTAATTGTGGGGCTCTAAGGCCTCCTCGTCAATTCGGGCAGTAGCTTTCTTTTCGGGTAGCTCTTTGTTCGCGATCGTCGCCGCATTTGTTCTGGGTCTTGAATACTTTGCTCCATCTGATCCTAAGTGCATCTTCCGCTGTTTTGAGCTTCCGCTTCTGCTTTTTCAGGCTACGCGTAGTGCCGACGAGCCTTTTCTGCAGGTCATTTTGCTCCAATAGTTTGTCCGGCGTGAGATCGTCCGGACTGTTGTCTTTGCCGGGGACAGATTGTTTTCCAAGTTGTCTTGTTCGGACGATTGCTCGATAGCTTGTTCGTTGTCCACCGGTTCGCCCTGCTCTATGGCTGGGTCTTTGTTGAGGCGGGACTTTGTTCGGCGTTTACGTTGCCGTTTTGACTGCTTTTCGAGGGATTTATCCTTCGAAGCGCCCTGTTGCTCCTCGTCTTCATTTCCTTTAGGTGTATCCACCATGTATACATCATGGGATGAGGTTGTCCAGGCGTCCTATAGGTGCTGGTTCATTGTTGTCTCCTACATCGCCGTCCATACCGTCGATGTCTTGAGTCGAAATCGAGCACGCCGTGTAAGCTTTCGGCGATGGCTATGACGTGGGTGGTGAGTGGGCATTGAGTTTCTTCATCGTCCGCATCCCAACCTTCCTGCTCGTAGTCCGCCAGGGCTCTCCGGGATAAAGAGAGAGACTTTAGTGAATTCAGGATGTCGCCAAAGGGCGAGTCTTTGAAAGATGTCCGCGCCGTGAACTCCATAACGGGCGCCTAATCGGATTCGATTGGCAAGGGCGCGGAGGGTTCGGAGTCCGGAGAGGAGTCCGGCACCACAAGTCAAGGTCGCCGCAGGGCGGGGATGGAGTTCGCTCGATCGCCAGAGATTAAAGCCCCGAGGCGGTGTCCAACCACTCGCCCTCGATCGGGAATCCGCCCGGATTAAGGGTCGGAGCGGATTCTCGTGCGGCCTCCGTGGCAATCGCTCGCCATGAGCTAGATCATGCCCATCGAGGCAGTCTGGCGGCGCTTAGCTGCGGCTCGAATCCGTCGAAGATCAAGTCTCCGCGGATATCGGTCGTATAGTTTAATCTTCCAAATCTGACTGACGGCGTGGGGCGTAGCTTCGATCCGCTCCAGATGGCTGGCGAATTGGCCCGCAGTGCAAAGCCGCCGAACACGAAGATCTGTCCGGGGAGAAAAGTCTCACCCTGGACCGCGTCGTTGTTGATGATCAAAGGAGCCATCGGGCCTGTCGGTGACGACACAGAGGAACTCTGAATGAAAGCACCAATGTCGGTGTCAAAACCGGCAGATCTCGGGTAGGGGGTCCCGAACTGTGCGTCTAGGCGGATGGTAACAGGAGACAAGGGACACGATGTTTTACCCAGGTTCGGGCCCTTTTGATAGAGGTAAAACCCTATGTCCTGCTTGATTAATATTCTTGATTAATATTGATGATGTGTGTTACAAGAGTGGATCTACCACGAGATCAAAGAGGCTAAACCCTAGAAGCTAGCCTATGGTATGATTGTTGTTCGTCCTATGGACTAAATCCATCCGGTTTATATAGACAGGGAGAGGGCTAGGGTTACACAGAGTCGGTTACAATGGTAGGAGATCTACATATTCAGATCGCCAAGCTTGCCTTCCACGCCAAGGAAAGTCCCATCCGGACACGGGACGAAGTCTTCAATCTTGTATCTTCATAGTCTTGGAGTCCGGCCGATGATGATAGTTCGGCTATCCGGACACCCCCTAGTCCGGAACTCCCTCAGACCTCGTCCAGACTGCCCTGGCTCAGCAAGAGACTTACTCTTACAGCCGGGACAGGATTCATTCAACTCCTTCGCCTTGGTTAGCCCCGGCTCGTCCGAACCGGAGTCCGAGTTACAACAGGCACATGGAGTTAGAAGCTTTGTCAAGCAACGCCCAGCGCCGTAACCAACCCGGTGGTTATAACCCGGTGTAGGACCGAATACATCAGGAGGACGAGCGGGCGACTCAGCTAGCGGCTCAACAAATGGCTCATCAGGACTTTCCAGATTATCCGACGACTTCTGTTGAGGCAGGAATAGCTACCAGAACCGGCGGTGTTCCTTGTTTGGTGTCGGCTCTACATAACATACGTTTACCCAAGGACTTCAAGGGACCTCGGAAGGTGCCGAATTACATGGCTGATTTACAGCCTGGAGCGTGGATTGAGAGTTATGAGATGGCCATGGAGCTGTTGGAGCTCAGCGACGCAGCAATGGCTAAGTACTTCACCATGATGTTAGATGGAACGGTCTGGTCTTGGTTAAAGGGCTTGCCACCCAATTCCATTAGTTCATGGGCAGAGCTAAAGGCCCGGTTCATCCAGAACTTCAAAGACACTTGCAAGCAATCTTTGTCGATTGTGGACTTGACAAATTGTAAGCAGGAGGAGGGTGAATCCACGACTCATTGGGTACGCCGGGTCAAGGAGATAATACATTCGTCTGACAAGATGGATGCGGTTCTGCGATCCTCATGTTGGAGAAGAACGCCGCTTTGAGCCGCCGAGATGAAACTGGGGCGCCTTAAGCGTGATTGCAATGATATGGGTACGCCGATGGTAGCTTTAGTCAAATACGCCGACTACGATATTACCAAGGATCCCGCGTCGATGAGGAAAAGACAGGAAGGAAAGAAGAACGGAAATGGAAAGAGTCAAGAAGATAACCCGATGAATCAAGGACGCAATAAGCGTAAGGCTGAGGGTAACCCGGAGTTTGTAGCCAACGCCAATGCTCAGGGTAACAATCAGAGACGTAAGGGCAAACCGCCCCCTCGATCTGGCGGGTCAGGCCCATCTCTTGAGCAGCTACTCAATGAGCCTTGCCCGAGACACGGCACCCGGGAACGACCCGCCACCCACTTATGGAAAGATTGCGCGATCATGAAAGCTTTTAAGAATTCCAACATGTTTGATGGCAATCACGGGTGGGGCGGCGGCTCAGGAGCCGGCGGCTTTCATGGCCCGGGCGGCGGTTCAAGTTCCGGCTTTTAGGGACATCAAGGCGGATATAATCAACAGCAGTCTGGTCAAGGAGGACAACAACAGCAGCAGTCGGGTTATCAAAGCCACCCGAAGCAACTGAATAGTGGGCAGTATCATGTGTTCACTACTAACTTGTGCAAACGTGACCAGAAGGTTCATAAGAGGGCCGTGAATTCTGTTGAGCCGGCGGTTCCCCGTTATTTGAGGTGGTCAGAACAGCCCATTGTATGGAGCAGGAAGATCACCCTCCGGGTTGATAATCCGGCCGATTAGCCTTGGTGGTAGCACCTCAGGTTGGTGGATATAAATTCACTAAGGTACTCATGGACGGAGGTAGCAGCATCAATATCCTCTATTATGAGACCTTTCGACGCATGGGATTAACTGATAAGGATTTGAAGACGTCCAACACTGTTTTTCATGGAGTGGTGCCTGGAAAGTCGGCTTACCCAGTTGGCAAGATTGAACTGGAAGTGGCCTTTGGAGATGAGTATGATTCTAGAGCTGAGAAATTAACTTTTGAGGTGGTCAAAATCAAGAGTCCATATCATGCTCTGTTTGGTCAGTCGGCTTATGCCAAGTTCATGGCACGGCCGTGTTATGTTTATCTGCAGCTTAAGATGCCGGGTCACAAGGGCACCATCACCGTGCATGGAAGTCGAAAGGTAGCCCTGTAATGTGAGGAGGGCGACGCGGCTTATGCTGAGTCTGTTTCTGCGGCAGAGGAGCTAAAGTTTTATCAAGACAATGTTGACCCGGCGGATATGACCTCTCTAAAAAAGCCAACCACCGAGCATGACCCGGCCATGAAGTTTAAGTCGGCTGCTGAAACCAAGCTTGTTGATTTCACTCAGCGATTCATCTAAGCGATTCGATGATCGGTACCAATTTGGATCCTAAATAGGAAAGCGCGCTCATCGAGTTCATCCGTGAGAACCGGGACATCTTTGCATGTAACCTTCTGACATGCCGGGTGTACCGAGAGAACTCGTTGAGCACACTCTCAATATTGATCCGAAGTATAAGCCGGCCAGGCAGTTCCTTCGATGGTTCAACGAAGAGAGACGGAAAGCTGTTGGAGAGGAAGTCGCCCGGCTCTTAGCGGCTGGTTTTATTGTTGAAGTTTTTCACCCGGAGTGGTTGGCTAACCCGGTGCTCGTGCTCAAGAAGAACTGCACCTGGCGGATGTGTGTGGATTACATGGACTTAAATAAGGCTTGTCATTTGATCCCTTTGCTCTCCCCCGTATTGATCAAATCATTGATGCTACGGCGGGTTGTGAGCGTTTGAGCTTTTTGGATGCTTACTCTGGTTATCATCAGATCAAAATGGTAGTTAAAGACCAGGAGAAGACAGCTTTCATCACTCCCTTTGGAGCCTTCTGCTATGTATCCATGCCATTTGGGCTCAAGAGTGCTCAGGCGACTTATCAGCGATGTGTACAGAACTGTCTCCACGATCAAATTGGGCACAATGTTCACGCTTATGTGGATGACATCGTGGTGAAGTCCAGAGAGAAGGAAACCTTGATATCTGATTTGAAGGAGACCTTTGATAATCTCCGGGTTTATAAGATGATGCTTAACCCGGCAAAGTGTGTATTTGGTGTACCTGCAGGCAAGCTCTTAGGTTTCCTGGTCTCAAACAGAGGCATTGAAGATAATCCGGAGAAGATCAAGGCAATTACCTCTTTGGCTAAACCGGCGTGCATCAATGATGTTCAAATGATGGGTCGTGGTTGTCGCTTAAGCTGGTCCATAAGCCGGTTAGGTGAGAAGGCCCTACCGCTATATCAGATGATGAAGAAAACGGACACTTTTGTCTGGAGTGATGCTGCTAACGCTGCCTTTGAAGATTTAAAGAGACAGTTGTCTGAACCACCGGTCCTTGCGGCTCCTATTGATAAAGAGCCGTTGCTGTTATATGTGGCTGCTAACTCATGAGCCGTTAGTGTAGCCGTCGTGGTGGAGCGTAAGGAGGTTGTCAAGGAGCATCCGGTTCAACGACCGGTTTACTACATCAGTGAGGTGCTCATTGAGTCTAAGCAAAGGTATCCGCATTGGCAGAAACTTGTTTACGGAGTGTTTATGGCAAGTCGAAGTCAAGCAAGATTTCCAAGGTCATCCTATAACTTGGTAAGTTACGCTTCTTGGGAGACATCATCCGAGCAGGAAAGCCATGTATGAGTCGCCAAGTGGGCCATTGAGCTTGGGCCTCATGGTTTGAAGTACATGCCACGTACCGCTATTAAGTCTCAAGCCTTGATGGACTTTATCAATGATTGGGCAGAGTTACAGGCACCTGAGGAAAAGCCAGATAACACATATTGGACTATTCACTTTGATGGGTCCAGGCAATTGGAAGGCTCGGGGGCTGGAGTCGTTTTAACTTCCCCCCGAGGTGACAAATTTTGTTATGTGCTCCAGCTTATGTTTCCTTGTACTAACAATGCAGCTGAGTATGAGGCCTTACTCCATGGTCTTAGGATGGCCAAAGAGATGAATTTGAGCCGGGTAAGGTGTTTGGGTGACTCAGATCTCGTGGCTCAACAGGTGTCAGCCAAGTGGGATTCCAAGGATCCCCTTATGGCGGCTTACCGTTGTGAAGTTGATGCTGTGGCTGGGCACTTCAAGCGTTATCAAGTGGAGCACATTGATCGAAGGAAGAATGAAGCGGCTGATGCTTTAAGCCGGCTAGGATCTCAGCGTAAGCCGGTGCCGCCTAACACCTTTCTCGATGTTTTGCATAATCCTTCTGTCAAGGTACCTACAGAGGAAGAACTAGCGATGCTGCACCGGAGGCACGGTGGTGGCAGCTCTTCACGTCATCCCAGATTGGACAGTGCCATATTTGGCCTATATGACTCGGGGAGAGTTGCCTGAGGATGAGACTTTGGCGAGACAAATCATCAGGCGGTCCAAATCTACGACGATTGTTCATGGCGAGTTACATGACCACAGGTGTCCTTTGGGGCGTTTCAACGTTGTGTGTCACTGCGAAGGGTCGAGATACTTCGTGATATCCATGAAGGAGATTGTGGTCATCATGCTGGCTCAAAATCTCTTGTGGCCAAGGCTTTCCGTCATGGTTTCTATTGGCTGACGGCTCATGCTGATGCGAGGGTCTGGTCAGCAAATGTGACGGATGTCAAAAATTCTCACGACGAGCTCATGTGCCAGCTCAAGAGTTGAGGATGATTCCAATTACTTGGCCGTTCGCAGTCTGGGGGCTTGACATGGTTGGACCTTTCAAGAGGTCTAAGGATAAAAAGACACACCTCCTGGTGGTAGTGGATAAGTTTACAAAGTGGGTTGAGGCAGAGCCGGTTAGTAAGTGTGATGCAGCCACGGCGGTTCAGTTCATGAAAAAGGTGATCTTCCGTTTTGGTTTTCCACACAGCCTCATAACTGATAATGGCACTAATCTCTCCAAGGGTGCCATGGAAGAGTTCTGTCAACGAGAACATATCCGGCTTGATGTTTCGGTTGTTGCTCATCCTCAATCCAATGGTCAAGCAGAAAGAGCTAATCAGGAGATCCTGAAGGGTATCAAATCCCGGCTCTTGGTCCCTTTACAGCGGACCCCGGGTTGTTGGGTGGAGGAGCTACCCTCTTTACTATGGAGCATCAACACTACGCCTAACAGATCTACGGGTTACACACCTTCTTCATGGTGTACGGAGCAGAGGCAGTCCTGCCAAGTGACATCCGGCATGACTCACCCCGCGTGGCGGCTTACGTTGAGGCTGATAACGAAAAAGCTCGTCAGGATGCGCTTGATTTATTGGATGAGGAGCGAGACTTGGCAATAGCCCGCTCAGCGATTTACCAGCAAGACCTGCGCCGCTATCATAGCCGCCGGGTTAGAAGCAAAACCTTTCAGGAAGGCGACTTAGTGATCCGGCTCATCCAGGATCAGTCTGATATGCACAAGCTGTCCCCTCCTTGGGAAGGACCCTTTGTGGTCAGCAAGAATCTGAACAACGGGTCATACTACCTCATCGATGTTCGAGAGCACAAAGACTCACGTAAGTCGGAGGAGGAGACCCGCCGGCCGTGGAATATCGCTCATCTTCGGCCTTATTATACTTGAGCCACCGGCTCTCAAGATGTATATATTTTGACGATGTATATATTATATATAAAGCAATAAAACAGGACCTTTGTCCTTTTCACCCTCAAAGGTTTATATGTCTTCTTCATAAGGTGGTGGAAAACAACCAACAGGGAGCGGATCATATCTGAATCTGGCTTTCCTTTTGGTCCGGCTTATGATCATATCTGAATCTAGCCATGATCACTTGGGGGCTTTCAGTTCAAAAATAGGTCGTATTCAAACCAAAGAGAACATAGCTGTCGATACCCTCTTGATCGGCATACTGCCAAACCCACTTGGGGGCTTCTTGATCATATTTGAATCATAGCTTAACCCCTTTGGGTCTGATGTGGATCGTATTCGAATCAGCTTCATTAAACAACTCTTATGGTCACTTGGGGGCTTCCTGTTCAAACATAGGTCGTATTCGAACCAAAGAGAACATAGTTGCCGATACCCACTTGATCGGCATCGCCAAAGCCACTGGGGGCTATATGATCGTATCCGAATCTTAGCTTAACCCCTTTGGGACGGTTTACTAATTGTATTCGAATCAGAAGCCTTTGAATATTGTTTATTATACGCCGTAAGCATAATTACTTGATTATCTTGAAGATCTTCTTAAAAGCATTGTGAGATGGTTTTTGTTCTTCCGCTTTAATATTGATTACCTCAGGTTGTTAAGTGCCAGGTCAATATTATATATTCCAACTTTCACGAGTTAAACTTACCCGCATGGGTGGGGCCATATAAGCCGGCAAGATTACCAAAAGGATCACAGGACAAGGCAAGTAAATTTTTTGTTTTACATAAAGGAGATAGAAGATCAATATAAGCTGGAAGGATATAATGATGGCGGCTTAAGAAAGTATTGAGCGCCATAAACATGCACAAAGGCATGGAAAAAGTCCAGAGGTTTTTTCTACCCTATTATAAGACTCCCTGAGTCTGAATAATGCAGCATTGTTTTCACAAAGACATAAACATATGACGCCTGGCGGTTCACTCCTTTGGTTGGCTTGAAGAATCCAGGTTATCCTTCTCCGCCTCTCCGTCGGCTGCCTTGTCCTAGAAGGTGGACGATGCCTAGTCAATGCCACTCAAAGCTTCAAACTCAGCTTCGTCATCTATTAAACCGGCTGGGTCGACTTCAGGGGCAAAGGTATGCTTACGGATTGGAGGGATCAGGCTGACGTCATCATAAAGAGGTGTCGGGATTCTCCGGTTCTCGCTGTCATAACCAGGGTGATATTTGGTAAGGTCAGTAGCATTCCCAATAAGAGTAGCCACAGGGCGTATAACTTTGACACAGGCGGTGAAATCCTGTTCATCAAATACGGTCCCATCCTCTTTCAGACTCGGGTATCCAAGAGCGAGATCGGCCGGGTCTAGTTCTGGAATCCATGCTTTAGCCCGGCTCAACGCGGCTATGGCCCCGGCTCTTGCGGATGCCCGCCTTAGTTCTTGGATCCGCTGAGGTAACACAGCAAGCCGCTTCAGCATATCTTGCAGAAGGTGAGGGTGTCATTTGATAAAGCTACAACGGCCAAAGCACGTTGTGACCCGGTGTAAAGCTGTTCCACCAGAGTATAAACCGGTTTCAGCTTGATCAACATGTTCTGCTTGAGGTTTGTGCTCCTGGGGCCTGCGTTCATAAACATAAGGTGAGCCGGAGATAACAATTAAAATAGTCGTCAAAGGAAGGATTGCAATATCTCGAGGTTATATATATTAACTCATCAAGATTCTTTGAGAGACCATTTGAGATATCTGGTGCTTTAAGCCGGACAGCTCGGTTGTTGCTTCTGCAAGTGATGTTTCTGCTGTCTCGACCCGCGTCACTAGTGAGGCCTTCTCACCAGCCCAGATTTTCTTCTCCGTCTCAAAATTCTCTTATTCAAATATACTGGATTCAAACTTGGAGTTGGCCTTTTGGATTTCAAGTTCCCGGGCTTCCAGGCGATTGTTCAGGTGAGAAACCTCTGATTCAAATTGACTTATGGTGGTTTGAATTGATGCCAGGTCATAATCAGAATCATTATAAGACAAACATTAAGTCCCAAGCACTTTGCAAGCAAAGGTACTTGACACTTGGGGGCTAATGTATGCTGAAGAACTTTAAATTGCTACGCCGGTTCATGGAAATTTAAGTCCCAAGCACTTTGCAAGCAAAGATGCTTGACACTTGGGGGCTAATGTGTATCGCAAGTTCAAAGTATCATGCTGCAATCGGATTAAATAACTTCTTTCCAAGCCGGACAAGCTGTGATTAGGCAGTTTTCTCAGTCTACAACATATTTACTTATAAGCAATAGACTTGGGGGCTGGTACAGTAAGTTTGGTTAAGGAAAATTAACATAGGTCATACCTCAGATTTTTGTTGTATCTGCTTTACCATGTCAATTTCCAGGTCGCGGCTGCTATGCACTTGACTGATATAGCCAGAGACGATATCCCCAATACACAAATGAGTATACTCTGCAATGTCTAACTTGGCCTTTCGCAGCTCCAAAAGTTCCTCCTTGGCAGAGCACTTGGCAAGGACAGTGGGTTGACTTGGCTCGACAAATTGAGTCTTGAGAATCTCAACTTCCGGATCAGTTGTCTTGGCCGGGTTAGGAGTTTCCGGTCTATCAGAACCGCCAAGAGTTTCTTCTTGAGGCGGATCAGAGGTTGGTGCTGGAATATCATAAACCGGTTCAGGCGGCGGTTGATGAGTGGAAGTGTCAGGGGCAGCTGTTCCAAGTTCCGATTCAGTTATGACCGGATCTTGGGATGGCTTATTCCTTTTTTCCCTCTTACTGGGCTTCACTTGCACGCTGTGGACAAGGCAGAAGGGTGAGTATAAAAACATGAAGTAAGGTAAAGTATAAGGTAAATAAGTTTGTATTACCCGGGGGCGATTTTGAAAGCCGGCATGTTGGATTGCATAGACTCGCCAGAGGAAGGTGAGGTCTCCTGATAATTTGAGTCAGATGAATTGAGAGGTGCACGTATTAAGCCCGCTAAGGGGAAAGCCGAATATAAGTCAGAGATAACCTCAGTTTGGCGCTTCCTGGTTACATCAGGTAAGCTGGAGGAGAGTTCTGCATCCTTGGAAGTCCGGGTATGCCTCCGGTTTTCATGAGTCTGTTGCTTCAAAATAAATTGAGGATCTTGATAAGCTAAAGGATGTGAAAATCTTACTTTCCGGGTCACCCTTAGGATTTTTTTCCTTGGCAAAGGCTCCGAGTCGGAGGATATTATAGTTACCTCTTCATCAACCGCTTGGTTGTTCCCCGTATCTTCCTGAAAAGGTAGAATGTCAATAAAATAATGATAAAGGAGTCAGGAGAATTAAGGATTACCTCTTGTTCATCGTCAAGTGTCGCCCAATTTAAGTAAATCAAGCGCTTGGCTTTCTTTTTCTTGAAGTTCCTATTTTGGCGGTTTTTCTTTCGGTTCTCTTGGCCGCTCGGGCTTGTTTGGCAGCCTCATGGTTATACTTGACCTTCCAGAAGTCGTCATTGCCCTGAGAAAAAATGGTAAAGGGTTATAAATAAAAGCAAGGTATAACACAGTAAGGAGTGGTTATTGAGGTTGATGACTTACTGCAAGGGCCGGATTCTTCTTGCAGAAAGGAAGTAAGCCAAAGGCATTACTATTCACCATACCCTCTTTTAACAACATCTGGGTCGTAGCCTCCACCACATCATCTGGTAAGTCGTCGGGGCTATGACGCAGTGGGTCATTCTTCTCACCTGAGTAGGTGCACATTAAGCCGGGGCAGCGGCTTAACGGAATCACTCGCCAAAGCGACAGACTCGGACCAGGTCAATGCCATCTAAGCCATTTCCCAAAAGAGCTTTGATTTTACTAATGGTGGGAGCAAGTGGCGACGCTCAACAAAGATCGATTTATCCGGCAGTGGGTGGTTGGAGTCAAGGCGCAAGGCGCGAAAGCCGGGCAGAGGATTTTCCTCAGCCGGAGAAGTGTCCTGGCAGTAAAACCACGTCTGATTCCAATCCTTTGGATGACTTGGCAGTTCAGCATAAGGAAAAAGGCAGTCTCTCCGCCGCTGAATCGAGATGCCACCAAGTTCCAGACTGGGTCCACATGCTGCGTGCTCGCCGGTTTAAGTAAATCAATTCTCTGAATAAAAGTAGGTTGGGTTCTTCTCCAAGGTACACCTTGCAGACGACTTGGAAAGTGCGAGTATTTGGCACGGACTGGGGCCCGATGTCTTGAGGTCTGTGATCAAAGAAATGGAAAACATCCTCGAAGAATTTTGAACCGGTGGAGCGAAGCCCCGGTTCATATGATCAGTAAACACGATCACCTCCCCTTCCTTGGGTTGAGGCTTCTCTTCTGACGGGTTAGGAGCTAGATAAGACATGATCTCTTTCTTGGGCAGATGGCCGGATTTCACAAAATCAGATAAAGTGCTTTCTGTAACGACGGACTTGACCCAGTTGCAGGTCACCGGAGGTTTGGGAGCCTTGGCTGCCATTAGGCAAATTGAAACCTATGACAAAAGGAAAAAAAATTCCGGTTCAATTTATAACCCGGAGGAGAACATCGTGAGTTTATTCGAAATAGCGGCTTAAGAAGGGGCCTAATGATATATGGGTAATTATTCAGTGGTATTTAAGCCGCTACAAGTATCAAAGGTAGTTAAATTTTCTTAAATCACCGGAAGCAAGCAAGGCTATATGGACTATCGTAGTTGAACAGAGTCAACATGTACAGATTTTTGGCTAAGTGTGGAACAAACAAGTTTCACAAGTTTCAGCTATTATTTTGGATCAAACAATTGCTCTGAAAAAGAAAAATTTCTAAACCTAAAGCCAGTATAGAGAAGTTCATCCACTCGAAGGAAGCCTCTGAACAAAGGAAAGGAGATCTATCTATGTTCGAGATAAATGTAAAGCAGTTACCGCAGCAGTTTTATGTTATTCAACGATCTGAACAGGGCATCGAAGGTGAAGAACATCAAGGGTTCGCCGCGGGCGGCGAAGAACACCGACGAACTCGAAGAAGCTCCAATGCAGATCTAAGAATGAGAAAGAAGGGAATTTATGGATGTGGACGGGCTGCGGAGGTTCGCCGTTGATTTCTGGTCAGATTCGGGTTGATGCAGCGACCTGAGTTGGTGAAGACAAGGAGCTCGGCGGTGGCGGCGGCGGCGGAGCTCGGGTGGAAGAGATACAACGAGAGGAAGAGGATGACCGAAAGGGGAGAGAATGGAAGACCTAGGTCATGCCTATTTATAAGGGAAGACCGACTGAGACGGCGTGAGAAACGAGGAGACCAAACATTATTATCCAGCGGCCCCGACGCCTCGGTTTTTGGAACGGTCAGTAAAAGCAAA
The DNA here is from genome assembly GCA_021605145.1 of Aegilops bicornis. Classification (NCBI taxonomy): domain Eukaryota; kingdom Viridiplantae; phylum Streptophyta; class Magnoliopsida; order Poales; family Poaceae; genus Aegilops; species Aegilops bicornis. The sequence goes on along the minus strand of CM038671.1, from coordinate 671,918,690 downwards.
GATCCGTTGGAGGATATGGTGGAGTAAAATATGAATTTAAGTAAAGATGACGTCAAGGCGGGTTAACGCGGATCCATAAGATGACGTCATTGCGGGTTAAAAACCTTTGCACAGGCAGAAGGCAGAAGGTTTATTTCTTAAGTTATTTTAAGATTGACATGAACCGGTTCAAATCAATCTGGGGCCTAATGTTGGGGATATAACTATTTGTGTAAGCCGCCCAGGAGAGGCCGAGTTACGCAAAGAAGACTCACCAGAAAGAAGCCCAAGACCAAGCATGAAGATGGCAGTTCAATAAAGGGTCTAAGGCCCACAGGCGGCTTAAGGCCCATAGTGGTAAACCGCCATGATGACATGACTTGTAACATAAGGTAGAATTAACTAGTCATCGATCCGGACACTGTCTATGAGCCGGCCGAGACTCTTTAGGCCGCAGGGCGTCCACCCGTGTATATAAGGGGACGACCCGCCGGCGGCTTAGGGCAAGAAACAACTCATCGAGAACCGGGCATAGCGTGTCTCGCTCCCTGGTCATCGAAACATCAAGCAATACCAACCCGACTAGACATAGGCCTTACCTTCACGGTAAGGGGCCAAAGTAGTATAAATCTCTCGTGTCATTTGTCCCGATTAACCCCTTTAAGCTTCCTAGTTGCGATGGCTCCACGACTAAGTCCTTGCAAGAGGACATCTGCCGTGACAATCCCACGACAGGCATGTCTCCTTATAAAATGGTTTATGGAAAAGCTTGTCATTTACCTCTTGAGCTAGAACATAAAGCATACTGGGCAGTTAAAGAACTCAACTATGATTTCAAACTTGCTGGTGAAAAGAGGTTATTTGATATTAGCTCTTTAGATGAATGGAGAACCCAGGCTTATGAAAATGCAAAATTATTCAAAGAGAAAGTTAAAAGATGGCATGACAAAAGAATCCAAAAGCGTGAGTTCAAAGTCGGAGAATATGTTCTTTTGTACAACTCTCGTTTTAGATTCTTTGCAGGAAAGATCCTCTTGAAATGGGAAGGCCCATATGTCATCGAGGAGGTTTACAGGTCTGGAGCCATCAAAATAAATAATTTTGAAGGTACTAACCCAAAGGTTGTCAATGGGCAACGAATAAAGCATTATATCTCAGGTACGCCAATTAGTGTTGAAAGTAATATTATCCAAACTTTGATCCCGGAAGAACACATTAAAGAGTCCTTCCGGAACACTCCAGAACCGTCAAAATAAGGAGGTACGTGATACGGTAAGTAAACGGACTCCGAAAAATCCGCAAAAATATTTTTTGTCAGTTTTGGAACATTTTAGATTTTCGGAAATAAAGAAACTTCCAGGAAGCGTCCCCTGGTGGGCACAAGACATCATGGCGCGCCAGGCATGCCTGGCGTGCCCAGGTGGGTTGTGCCCACCTGGGGCACCTTCCGGACTCTGTTTTTCTTCTGTATACTTGTCCTGCAAGATAAAAATTCTACATATACTTCCCGAACCTGTAAACCACCGTATCACGAAGAAATCCTCTGTTCTCTTTTCTTGTCAAGCTTCGGGTCGATTTATCAAGCCTGGCATTATGTCTTCCTGCTCCTCCAACAACATGGAAGAAGATACTTGGCGGATGAAGATCGAGACGAAGAGGGAGGAGCCTACAGACGCTGTCAAGGGAGGCAAGGGCAAGGAAGCTACCGTAAATCCACCCCGGTGACAAAGACAAGCCTTTGTTGGTCGAGGAGGAGGAAGAATATATCCTTAAGCCCTACCTTACTCATCTCACCCCTGCTAAGATTGAAGCTTTTCGCGTCGTTGAAATAGTTCGCATACAAAATAAGTATCTCACTCGTGAAAATATTCTGCATCAAGAGCATATTATCCATCTCCGGAGCGTCATCCGTCGGCTGCAGGATCTCTTGACCCTTAAGGACTTCATCACCACCATCACCTTCTTCACCACCCAAGGAGAACTGAGTATCGGGTATGGGAACTCCCCTTGGCTTTCGCCAAGCTTGGGGGAGGTGCCCCAGTATCGTATCATCCCACTATATTTTTGCTTTTACTTATCTTAGTTCAATCTTTTGCTTAGATGAATAAAGTTTAGTTCGATCTTTTCTTCTTTGAGAGTTTGCTTAGTGATCTATCATTGTTATCGTGTGCAAGTTATATAATAAAGTTAGTTCGAGTTTTTACTTTCTTTACTTTCATGTTGCAAATAAAGAAAAGAAAAAGAGAAAGAGAGCAAACAAAAGAAAGGAAATAAATCAATAAGATCATATACTAATCCTATGGTAGGTGATAGCACCACACAAGGAAAAGTATAAGTAAGAAAATTTTATTAGAGATTGACAAACATAGCATTGGTCAGTGATGCAACTCATGAAAGAATTAATAAGGGAAGGGAAGATTCACATATAAATATACTATCATAGAAATCTTTTGTGATTGTGAGCCCTCATCAAAATATTATATGCCAAAATTGTTGACGTTGGACAAGGAAGACAACGTAATGGTTTATGTATGTTTATATTCACAAAGAAGTCATATTGTCATAGATCCTTTAACATGTGATGCTTGCCCCCTATCTTTGCTAGCCAAAATTTCCGCATTAAGTAGAGATACTACTTGTGCATCCAAAACCCCTTAAACCCAAATATTTTTCAAGTGTCCACCATACCTACCTAGGGATTGAACAAGATCCCTCAAGTAAGTTGTCATCGGTGCAAAAAGGCAATAAAAATTGCTTCTAGATATGTGAGATCTTTTAGTGTAAGAGAAAATTGAGCGTTGTACGAACTTGGATGACAAAGAATAAAAGCGACAGACTGCATAATAAAGGTTGTCATCTCAAGGGGCAATGTAATGTGACGTTCTTTTGCACTAAGGGGTTGAGCATGCAAACAAATAAGCGCATGGCAACCTCTGCTTCCCTCTGCGAAGGGCCTATCTTTTACTTTAATGCAAAGAGTCAAGTTTTCCTTCTATTCCTTTTATTTTTTTCTTTTGGCAAGCATCATGTGGTGAGGAAAGATCTAGGCACATATGTCCAGTTGAATATAGATAGCATGAGTTATTATTGTTGACACCACCCTTGAGGTGAGTATGTTGGGAGGCGAAACTATAAGCCCCTATCTTTCTGTGTGTCCGGTTGAAACGTTTTGCTCATGTGTAGTCGGTGAGTGTTAGCAATCATAGAAGACTATATGATGGTTGAGTATGTGGATTTGCCTAAAGGCTCCGACACGTGACCCTTCCTGAAAAGATGAATTGTAGTTGGAAAGTTTACTAAGAAGATAGTTTGTTGTTTTCTAATAGAGTTTTTGTTTTATACTTCGATTGTGTGATGAATTGTTACTTATTCATAGGAAGTATATGATGCAAGTTCTATGATTAAAGTCCTATGTTTAAATTTGTTGCCGTTATAATAATCAACATGATGCTTCTATGTCTGTATTTTGTTTTTATCGACACCTCTCTCTCAAAGCATGTGGACATGTTTTTCGATTTTGGTTTTCGCTTAAGGACAAGCGAGGTCTAAGCTTGGGGGAGTTGATACGTCCATTTTGCATCATGTTTTCTTACTGTTATTTATAATGTTTTTATCCATAATAATGCTTTTTGGAGTAATTCTAATGCCTTTTCTCTCATAATTTGCAAGGGACACACCAAGAGGGAGAATTCCGGCAGCTGGAAATCTGGACTTGAAAAAGCCACGCCAGGCCACTTATTCTGCACAACTCCAAATGAGCTGAAACTTCACGGAGATTTTTTATGGATTATTTAAGAAATACTGGAGCCAATAAACACCAGAGGGGGGCCACCAGGTGGGCACAACCCACCTGGGGCCCCCAGGCGCGCCCTGGTGGGTTGTGGCCTCCTCGGCCCACCTCCCAAGTGCCCACCTTCCGTATATATATAAGTCATTTTGACCTAGAAAAAGGAGGAGAAGACTTTCGGGACTGAGCGCCTTGCCGTCTCGAGGCGGAACTTGGGCAGAGCAGTTTTGCCCTCCGTGAGCGATTCTCATTGGGGGACTTCTCCTGAGGGGGGAAATCATTGTCATCATCATCACCAACAACTCTCCCATCTTGGGAGGGCAATCTCCATCAATATCTTCACCAAAGACAATCTCATCTCAAACCCTAGTTCATCTCTTGTATTCAATCTTGTTACCGTAACTATAGATTGTTGCTAGGGGGTGACTAGTAGTGTTGATTACATCTTGTAGTTGATTACTATATGGTTTATTTGGTGGAAGATTATATGTTCAGATCCATGATGCTATTTAATACCCCTTTGATCATGAGCATTTTATTATTTATGAGTAGTTACCTTTGTTCTTGAGGTCATGGGATAAATCATGTTGCAAGTAATCATGTGAATTTGACATGTGTTTGATATTTTGATAGTATGTATGTTGTGATTCCCTTAGTGGTGTCATGTGAACGTCGACTACATGACACTTCACCATATTTTGGGCCTAAGGGAATACATTGTTGAGTAGCAATTAGATGGTGGGTTGCGAGAGTGACAGAAACTTAAACCCCAGTTTATGCGTTGTTCCGTAAGGGACCGATTGGATCCTAGAGTTTAATGCTATGGTTAGAATTTATTCTTAATACTTTTCTCGTAGTTGCAGATGCTTGTGGGAGGGTTAATCATAAGTAGGAGGTTTGTTCAAGTAAGAACAGCACCTAAGCACCAGTCCACCCACATATCAAATTATCGAAGTAGCGAACACAAATCAAACCAACATGATGAAAGTGGCTAGATGAAATTCCCGTGTATCCTCAAGAACACTTTGCTTATCATAAGAGACCATTTTGGCCTGTCCTTTGCCTCAAAAGGATTGGGCTACCTTGATGCACTTTTGTTACTACTACCGTTTACTTGGTCGTTACAAATTATCTTGCTATCAAACTACTACGCTACTTACAATTTCAGCACTTGCAGACATTACCTTACTGAAAACTACTTGTCATTTCCTTCTGCTCCTCGTTGGGTTCGACACTCTTACTTATCGGAAAGAGCTACAATTGATCCCCTATACTTGTGGGTCATCACATCCTCTGGCATCAGCGTCCTCAGACAGATGCCGATGTAAATTTGTGGGTCAGCGCTGGAGATGCCCTAACTATCATGCTATAATCGCTAACAATGCTCCATTATTTCACAGGGAACAGTTATCCCTTGATCAAAATCAGATCTGCCGTGTTTCGCACTCCTCCCACGTAAGAGTGGAGACGCTTGCTTACATAAAAATGGAGCAAGTGGACGACACTGTAGCACGTCATATCACTCAAACCCACTAGGCCAAACTAGCCCGCCTAACGCTGGAAAGCCTGGCCCCTCGTCATTTTGTTCTGGATTTCTATCGATCGATCGCACAAAAATGTTACACTTTGCAAGTTCAAAAGGAAAAGGCGGCACACTTAAAGCATGTCTGTCGCGTTCGCGTCGCACCCCCGACAGTCCGGCTCGCACGCTGCTCACCAAAGGGGACACGCGTTGTCTTGCATTTTCACTGACATGTGGGACGGCAATTGAATAAAACGTCGATAGTCAAAATCAAATCACTCAACGGGCGTCGGCTGAGAAGAGAGAGACAAGGGAGGGAGAAGAGATCGCCCGCCCGCCGCGCACGGGCTCCAAGAAATATGGTGATAATGTGAGGTGGGCCATGCGGGAGTCCGGACCGCTTCCAAGCCCGCTCGACCGCCTGCCCACTGTAAAAACCCTCCCTCCCATGCGTGCTCCCCCCTTAGGCGCCAGCTGTCCGCATTCATAGCAAGTATAATACTGGGCTATAATCCCGCTTATGTGGAGGAGAGAGGCATTGAAAAAGTGAAGAGTGGGCTCTGCAAGAGCCCGTCTCTATACGTGCTCCTAGGTATAAAAAAACTAATTCTCAAAAAAGGTATAAAAAACAATTGTGTCTAAAAAAAGAAGTTAAAAACATTTGAGAGGAAATAGATAGAGATAAAGTGAGAAAAAGTTGTAACCTTATAGTCAACACTATGGTACATCAGGAAGGAGGGAGTTGTGCACATGCCAAGTTCACTGGGCTGTCGTGTTTCACACTCCTCCGTCCTAACAGTGGAGACAATAGCTTTCATAAAAAATAAACAATGAATACTCCTTGCTCGTCCTCAGGGCCAGCCCTGAGGGGGGGCAGGGGGGGCGGCCGCCCCGGGTCCCCAAGATCCAGGGGGCCCACCCAAGAGGTATGCAACAGCTAGGACTAGGTCGGCTATGGGCCTACATCAAGAAAAAAAGAAAAGGCTGGGTGTTGGGCTTAGTCTCACGCAGACGCACGAGCGCAGAAAGCAGCAGATCGCCCACCCATCGATCGGTTTGTTTGTTATTCCATCACGATCAACGGGGGCCGCATCCTTCACGTGAAAAAGAAGCGATCCATGCGAGCCCTTCCAATTCCATCACGGCAATCATGCAGGCGCAGCTATTCGAGCCCTAGGCCACCGACGCCCGACATTCGTACTGGTACTGCCGCCTCCTCCCTCCTGTGTCCTGGTAATTTCGTACCTAATTAGCTGCTGATTTCAGCTCCTAGGCCCCCATCTATAATTTTGTATAGGCGCTTAGGGATACGTCTAATCTAGTTCTCCATTGATTTCAATTCCAGAGATCCCCATCTGTAATTTTGTGCAGGCACATGCACTAACTCTCATCACCGAATCGATCATCAGGTATATATATTGTTGTTCCTTGATGCATAAGCTAGTAACGTTCAACAATTGATGCAGCATTTGTTTTTGTTTTCAGCCTTGTGTGTTATCATGTCTCCAGAAACAACAGGACGTATGCATCTGGTAGCGATAAAAGGAACAGTAAGAAGGCCGTGGATAAATTGATACAATCACAATGCAGAGATATGCACAAATTTCTCAAGAGTAATAATGGTGCTTCCACTACTTTGATAAAGCAAGATGATTAGTTGGAGATGGTTGCCATAGAGGAAGAGCAGTAAACTATTGGGATTTAAGAATATTATCAGCGAGAAGAAAATGTTGACACCAATAACAATGTAAGTGGCTCGGAGATGTAGGTAATTCATTGGATGCACATGCACAATCTACTAGTGTTGATGAATAACCTATTCAAAATCCGGATATTTACGATCCAAGAAATTAAGATAATCTTGATAATAAAGCAGGAGACATCTTAGTTGAGAAAGGGCCTATGAGAGGGGGGGGGCAACAGAATACCGTGTAGATGAAGCGGGAAGACATTTTTCAAATGCTCATTATCATAGGAAATTAAGCAATGGAGAGCAACATTATAGAAAGTGGCTAGTTTAATCAAAAGATGTCGACAAAGTTTTTTTGCTTCTATTGTAAGATCTTTTCTTGTAGAGTATGCAGGTTTTCAAGCATGTCAGTGAAGTTGGTTGCTATCCTAATATCTCCACTGCTACATTATGCAGCGAGAAGAAATTATTGGATGAGATTGACATGACGCCATAATAAGTGATTTTGCATTGAGAAATGTTAGAAGAAAATTTTAAGGTAATATGTATAAATTATTTGATTCGCATACTGCTTTTGAAATCATTAAAGTGCTATTGAGATATTTCATATATACATATTTCATTGTTATTATTATTATTATGTCTATACTAAGGGCCCCGCGTTTTAGTTTTGCCCCGGGCCCCCAAAATCTCAGGACCGGCCCTGCTCGTCCTCGATATCGGAAAGAATACTTTCATTCACCGACATGTGGGACGTCGACCATCCTGGTCCACTTGCCATGCACAAAATTATCTTGGTCCACCCCGGTCATAGCGCAGGCCCAACCTTTCCCACTGTAAGTTGGTTGGACGAAGGAACCATCATGACTTCATTGAATTCAACTTCTTCAAGAAAACTTACTGTACCCACAATACTTCTACCAAACGCGAAGACTGGACGGCACTGTAGCACGTCATATCACTGAAACCCACTAGGCCAAACTAGACCGCCTAGGATTTGTACGTCTCTGTACTGCTATGATTTTGCGTTCTCAAAAAATATCCTTTGTCAATTTAACGATTAGGAGTAGAAAGAAATGGATGCCTCCTTTGGTTCATATGATAGGAATTTTATAGGAATATGAAAATCATAGCCAGTGAGATGACATGCATCTCAATTCCTATAGAGAAAGAGATATTATTTGGTGCATAGGATAGGAATTTTTCCATTGAGTTTAGGCTAACTTTTTTCCTCCAAAATATGAAGGATTGATTCGTATCCTACATAGGAATAGGAATCCATTCCTATAAACCAAAGGGCTTCAAAGGAATTTTTCCTTTGCAAATCCTATCCTATAGAGTTTCTACAAAATTCCTACAAACCAAAGGAGGCCAGAGGGTCTTTCTCTCTCTCTAGATCTCTCTCCATTCCACAACCCCACACCTACAATTCTTTGTAGCCACTCCGAAAGTACGATGTCACTACACATTCACGCTTCCAACAAAAAAGTTACACATTCACGCATGTTACAAGTACGTGCCAATTTTGCTGGATATTAATGTGAATGTATCCGTAAACCAACTCTTTGAGTTTGATGTGAATTAATGTATAACTGTGGACTATTGTCTGATCGATCGCTAAGCCTACAATTTTAGGAGCTTGGGCTATTGGCCGATAGACGACGGATCAGACTAAGCGTACCACGAGCTCATCAGCCCCAACATTTCTCTTCGGTGAGTGTTTGCAAGTACTATAGCTCGCACAGTACCTAGCCTACTAACACCAAGAATCGTCAAACAAGCCCTGCTGATATGATAAACAGTTCAAACTTACATCTAAGCATGTCATATATTACATCAAAAGCCGGTGAGGATACATCTGTTTCCATAACTCGGAGAGGGTTCACATGATTCACTATCAAATAAAAGTAGCAAGTACCGCCCACACAAGACAGTGCTCTAGCACTAAGATGGTTTGATAACACGCATCGTTCTGCTAATTAAACACAATGCAAACTACCTTGAAGGATTAGCGCGACCAACTATTTCTTGTCATCCATCTCTTGGGCAATGACCACAGCACTGACAGTGGCATGGGAATCGATCTCTGGGGCGATGTCCACAGGACGGACCGCGACATCGGAATCGATCTCTGGGGCGATGTCCACAGGACGGACAGTGGCATCGGGATCGATCTCCGGGGCGATGTCCACAGGACGGACAGCGGCATCGGAATCGATCTCTGGGGCGATGTCCACATGACGGACCGCAACATCGGAATCATCAAGGACGTCCACCGGCAGCTGCAAAACCCTAACATATTAGCAAGCACATTACAAATAATCAAAAACCACAACTATGGTAAGCCATTTTTTTACCTTGTGCAGCTCACCGGGGGATCCCATCCCACCGGGGGCCATCTCCTCGATGGGGGGCCATCGCCTTGCCAGGCAAATACTGCTTCTCAACGGCGACTATCTCCTCAAACTCGGCCTTGAGCCTCTCATAGGTGGCCATTATAGTTTCTGGGGTAGGCATGGTGGGGCCCTTGCTGTTCTTCTAGCTTTCTTTGAGGAGTTTGTCCGCCGACGTCGTCAACTCTTTGGCCAGTGCTTGTTTCTTGGAGTTCTTCGTCTCCATGGGGTGGCCCGCCAACATGGCCAACTTGTTGGTCGGTGCTCGCTTCCTGGAGATCTCTGTCTCGAGTGGGTTGTCCGCCGACAACTCTTTGCCTAGTGCTCTAGGATCCATCAATAAACTGACAAACAAAAAGCAATTGAAAGGAAACCACAATCGCAATGAAAACGGGAAAAGAATATGCAGTGAGAATCGGTCGGTGCTTCGCAAAAATAAGATTCTTGGAATGAAAATATAGTAGCATCACTGATTCGCCCACCTTTCCTTCGTCGGTACAGAAGGAAAATGGCAGAACTGAGTAGTCTGGAGTGAGGTTTTCTTCAAGAAAGGGGAGAAAGGGCTTCAACGAGCATTCCAGTGAAATGATGGTTGCTTCGTCCAGTCCAACTTCGAGGCCACTTTACCACTACTGGTAAAGGTGTGGGTTT